>JAJOOH010000729.1:0-28293 GCA_029582605.1 Solanum gracilifrons
TAGAAAGTGTGGAGTCTTGTTTGATATTGGTGCCAATGCCTTATGTAATGAGATTACTTTGAACATTGTGTGTGATGACACCTAGAATTATCCTCGGTGGTCCGGTTGACTGAGTGATGTTAGCACTTGAAATGATCTTAGGCAACAATTTTGAAGAATGAAAATAACTTGACAATATACCTCTTTTGTGGCCAACCTTGTGAGATGTGTGAACCTTGCTTGAACCCTCTTCAACCTTACCTTTTTCTTGGAAGAAACTTGAACAATTGTGACTTCTCTTTATCCATTTACTCATAACTTTCATGAAGTGTGATTTGTTTGAATAGCCAACTTAGCCTAAAAGCTTAAGTAAGGGGTGTGGTGAAAAGAGAAGGAAAGTCAAGAAGTGTGAAAAATCCCCCTTTGAGTAATGATTTTGAAAAAGATGGAACCCCTCCATGTAAAAAAAAAAAGAGAAAGAAAAGAAGAAAGCAAAGAAAACTAATAAAACAGTTGTAAAATAAAGTAGTAGAAGTTGCAAAAGAAATGGGGTATCCGATAGTTCATATAAAGTTGAATAATGGGGTGGATTATGAGCATGATTGAAATGGTAAAGAAAAGGAGGAAAGTGATGTTCAGACCATTCTTCAGGAAGGTAGAAGACACTAAGCCTAAATGACTATACCTTTACACTCAGCCCCATTACAAGCCTTGGAAAGACCATTGTGATCTTGAGTGAGCTGAAATGAATGTTGATTGGAAAATAAGGGCAAACCTATGGGTGAAGTCATGCATGTGTTCATCTTTGTGAGTGTGAGAGTCGTATGTAATTCTGGAACTCTAAAGTGTTCAAAAATTGTGTGTGAATATGGAATCATCTTTGTTGTGAGGGCATTTGAGTATCTTTGTTGAGCTTGAACTTGCATTAGAAGCAAGTATTGTAAACTTGAGTATCTTTGATAATGGTGAGTCACAATTTGAATCTTGGAGTGCACAATTGATCATTGCATGAGTAACTTGAACCTTGTTGTGTGCATTCATGTTGAGTCTTATATAACACTATTTGAAACATCCTTTTTTAACTACTGATCTTGAGTTGTACTGGAGGATGAGTAAACGTTTAAGTTGGGGGTGTTGATGAGTCCGTGATTTGGACTCATTTGGCGCTTTGTTTATATAGATTTAGTGTCCTCAAATGCTTAATTTGTGCCATAAACTAATGTTAAAGCCTTGATTTCCAGGTATATGGATTGACGAGCAAAGCAAGGACAGTAACAGGCATAAAGGAACAAAACAAACTCAAGAAATGAACAAAGGCGAGTCTGATGATCACCAAAAGTACTTAGCAAATCGCCGAGTGTCCAATATGACCGTCTAAAGTTCCAGTGTGCCAGCCCTGAGGGAAGAAAACAAATCGGCGATAGAAAAGGGGCAGTCGGTGAATCACCGAGCAGTTCCGCGATGCAAAGAGTAATCACCCAAAGTTACAGGACCTGAGGATGCTGAGAGCCAAGGCAAGAAGGCGATATAATAGAACAATGGGTGGTTCACCGAACCACTCGGTGAACCCGACTTACCTCTCCTAATGGCCCTTCGTGGCTTATTTTTGGCCACTATAAATTAGATTTTGAATAGTTAATTTAATAAGCTGAATTAGTTTAGAACAGTTTTCTCTGGAGTTTTTCATAGTTTCTAAGGAGACTTGAAGGCTTTCTGAGATTCAATTTGTAGATTTTGCAAGTGGGTTTCAAATTTTCTGCAAATTGAAGCATTGTGAAGGCTTAATTACTCTTACCCAGTTGATGTCTAATCGATTTGGTAACCGTTTTTACCTTTTTATGATGCTTGGCTAATACCCCAATTCTTGGGGTGTGATCATGTGATTATGAGTTGAATTAGTTTATGGGTATTGTTAATTACCAGTTTAAATGCTATATTGAAGTGGGTTTAATCATTAGTTGCGGTTTAATTTATGAATTGTAGTTTCAAATGCAGTTCTAAGTTCGTGTTCTTAGATTGCTCGAGAGAGACGTTTCAGAACTAAGACTATTGATTAATGATTTGTAGGTATTGGGTTGAGCTGGGTTCAACTCGAGAGAGTGAATCCTAAACCTAATCCTACCCATCTAGCCCGAGAGTGGATGAATTAAGGTGTAGATTGTTCTTCATTGCTAAGCTTGTTGATGTTCAAAAGAAATCACCTGATTCAGGATAGTTGTTCGAGAGAAAGCTATCTCTCTTATAGTCTAGTCTACCCACTGATTTGTAGCAATAATCGATTACATCCCGAGAATTCCTCTCCTCATTGTTATTTCAAATTGTTTGTGACTACGTTGTAGTTGATAATTCAAACCAAAAACCCCCCATCTGACTTTCGTATCACCCCTTTTTATTTGTTTCTTGTCTTTTTTGGATAATTTCTATTCCTATATCTAGTTAGATCACATTCGTACTTCGTGATTGAATTTGAACACATACCGCTCCTTGTGGGATTTGACCCCAACTCAATTGTTGGGTTATATATTGATTAACGGTCGTTTGCACTTAGAATTGGATGAAGTGTATTTGATAAACGTTAAAACCTAAATCATGCAATATATCATTTATTTCAACCTTTAAAATGAAGCGCCTAATGATATGATCAGCGCATTCCCTTAAAAGATAAGGCTCATCCCAAATATACCTCTTGACCTCAAACAAAAACTTCTTCTCATGGATCTTTAATTATTAGGCATCAGTCCACACACAACAAAATTTTTCATAATCACCATACCATGGCATTGAAGTGTTGGAGACCTTCTTTAACAATTCATCGAGGAAGCATCTTCAATAAGTGATCAACCACTTGATTCTCACACTGCTTCATATCTTTTATCTCGAAGTAAAATTCTTGAATGAGAAGAACCCACATAATAAACTGTGGTTTAGCTTCCCTATTTTCCATTAAGTATCTGAGGGCTGCATGATTAGTGTGCACTACAACTTTTATACCCAACAAGTAAGCTCTAAACTTCTCAAAGCCATACACAAAAGCTAGCAATTCTTGCTCCGTCACTTTGAATTTTTTTTAGAGCACAATTTAATGTCATGCTAGTATAGTTAATGGGGTGAAATAATTTATTGTTACGTTGTCCAAGAATAGGACCAAGAACCACTCCACTTGCATCAAACATCATTTCAAATGGAAGACTCCAATCAAGTGCAATTATGATGGGGGCTGAAGTGAGTTATTCTTTCAAGCTCAGAAATGCCTTCTTACAACTTGCATCAAAATCAAACACATTCTGTTTTTCAAACAACCTGAACAAGGCAACAATCACCATAGATAAATCTTTTATGAATCGCCGATAGAATCCAGCATGGCCAAGGAAACTCTTTCCGCCCTTCATTGATACAGCGGAGGTATCATGTCAACAACATTGATATTAGCTTGATCAACCTCAATCCCCTTCCCGAAAATTCTTATGCTAAAGGAATATCCCTTCCTTCACCATGAAGTGACACTTTTCAAAAGTTAGGAGTAGATTTAATTCAACACATCATTTTAAGACTTCCCCAAATGGTCCAAGAATTCTTCAATTGATTTCCCAACCACAGCTAAATCATCCACAAAAACGTCCATGGATTCTTCTACCATATAAGAAAAAATAGCTAGCCTACACCTTCGGAAAGTGTACGGTGCATTGCACAACCCAAAGAGCATCCGGTTGAAGGAAAATGTCCAATCATGACACATGAAAATGGTCTTTTCTTGATCTTCACTTGATATACAAATCTGATTGTAACCCAAATAGCCTTATAAGAAACAATACCACCCTTTTACCGTGAGAGGATCAAGCATTTGATCAACGAAGGGCATCAAAAATGGATCTTTCTCTGTCCATAGGATCAACTTCGTGTAGTCCATACACACTCTTCATTCCTTCACCGGTGTAGTGTCCACAAGCTCATTTTGTTCATTTTGGACTACCATCAAACCTCCCTTTTAGGGCAACATTGAACAGGGCTTACCCATTGACTATCCACAATTAGCGAGATTACACTCGTATCTAACCACTTTATGATCTCTTTCTTCAAATCTTCTTGCATTGGAGGATTCTCTATGCTTGGTTTAAACCCCTTAGTCAAATGAATTTTATGAGTGCAAACTCCCGGAGAGATTCCCATGGTATTTGCAATAGAACACCACAAGGCTTTGATGTGTTTTTTTCAATACAATGATCAATGCATTCGCTAGTCACTCTTCGTTGTAATCTTGAATTATTATCAATAGTGTATATTCAGCTCCCAAGAATATATACATGAGATGCAAAGGAAGAACCTTAAAATCCAATTTTGGAGGTTCTATTATGGATGGCTTGGCTGGTGGTCCAACACCAATAAGACTAGCCATAACTTCATCATAATCTTTTATCTCTTCTTCATCGTAATTGAGTAACGATTCCACTAGTGATTCTCTGCTATAAGCTGCCTCTCCAAAAATTTCTATCGCCTCATCGATTTGGTCTAAATGAGAAACCATTTGAATGTCGCTTGGATACTTCACCGACTTACAAACATTAAAATTAACCTCTTCCTCATTCACACAAAACTTTAGTCCTCCTCCTTCAATATCTACCAATGCTTTTCCAGTAGCCAAGAATGGTCTAGCAAGTATGATATGGACTTCTTTGTCGATCTCAAAATCCAAGATCACAAAATCAGCCGAGAACACAAATTTGTCCACTTTTACAAGGACATCATAAATTACACCCTCCAGCGTTTTAATTGATCTATCCGCTATTAGTAACCTTATTTTTATAGGCTTCGGCTCATCAAGGCTAAGTCTATTAAAAACCTTCAAAGGCATAAGATTTATGCTCGCCCCAAGGTAACATGAAGCTTTGGCAAATATGTGCTTCCAAATAGTGCATGGTATAGTAAAAGCTCTCAGATCATCCATCTTCACAATAGCGTGGTTTTTCATAATGGCACTACACATTTGGGGAAGCTCAATAATTGAATCTTCTACTGACTGCTTCTTTGTGACCAACTCTTTCATGAATTTATTATAACAGGGCATCTCAAACAACACATCTACAAGGAGGGATGTTTACCGACAAGTCATTGACTACCCCCAAGAACTTCTGAAATTTGAAGCTATCATCTTTCTTTTTCAATCTGTGTGGGAATGGATGAGTTATTTTGATTGGAGTTTTCACTGTAGGATCCCTAACATCACCACCACCACTGCTTGCCTTTCGATCATCATCAACCTCCTTATCACCGGTTCATCTTCTTGTTTGGGTGGCTCATAATTGGCAGCCACCTGTTCACTATTTCGTTTGTAATTAAGTGGTTTATTTTTCAACACCTTGCCAGCTCGAGTTGTTTTCGCCGACTCTTGGGTGTCAATAGCTGGATCAATAATCATATGATGAGCTGCCATTTCCTTCAAACTTGAACTAACCATGGTGGAAAGTTAGTGCATTCTCTCCTAAAGTTTCCAAATTTATTATGAATGAGAGGTAACCGTACTTGCCTGTAATGAAAAGTCACTTCTCATTCTTGCAACATCACATCAGATCCTACCATCGTATTAAGAATTTTGGCTAGCAACTATTTGGTTTGGGTGCTTTATGAATTTCATTGTTTTCTCTTAGCTTTTGTAATTTCATGTACTTACACATGATTTGAAAACATATCAATTTACGCCTCCTCCCTAGCCATGTTCTCTTCATGTTTCTTGGTCATACCCATTTGAAGAGGAATTACTGGGTCTTCAATTGTGTCAGCACCCAAGGTAGTCCCTAGGCGTAACCTGGCGTATAAGATCCTAAACGGCCCCATACAAGCCACTTAGCATTCATTATACAAGATAATAGAACATAAGATATTTAAAAGACAGTTTCAACATGTCAGTTTTATAGAGAAAAGCAGAAGTCTAAACATCATCTCAAAGCCATCTATTACATAAGAGTTTATCGGGGCGTAGCCAATACAATAATTTTCAAAACTGAAAGTAAAGACAAAATGGAAATCAACTCGGTCCTCGAGTGATGAGAGCTCACTAATCTTCAATCTTCTATATGAGATACATAGCCATGAAAGTGAGGATCTGTAAGGTCGCTCCATACATTTTGGGGATTGTAGGAAAGAGTATGCGTTAGTACAAAATATGTACCAAGTATGATAGCCATGCATAAAAGATTTGAAAACATGTTTAATAAGATATATCTTTATGAGATTCAATGACAAAGTTAAAATTGAGATAAGAGAGTTAAAAACATGAATAATAAAATATGGTCAATGCAAATAAACATTATTTTAAGACACATGTGAGATACTTCTTGAAGTAACCTTAGTTCATCATAACTTGCTCGTGGGAAGTAGCCTTATCTGACATATAAGATCATGTGAGCTATTAACATGGAATTCAGTGTCTCTGACACCGAAAACGGTTGTCCCACTTTCCAAGGTAAGGACCATGAAATTCTAGCTTACGTGGATCCACTAGCTAATGTATATCTAGACAATCCTATGTTGGCATATAGTTTATGGGACATGGGTAATCTCTACTTGTCCACTAATTACTAAGCTTAACTTCCACGAAAAAGTTATTAATCATATTCATCTTATCTTTAAAGGAATATAGGTAATCGCCTCTTGTCCATACATTATGTGACATGGTTAATCGCATCTTGTCTTTTAATAGAGAGCGTGGGGAATCGCCTCTTGCCTCAACATTAGAATAGCTCATTAACATTGGTTCATTTTAGGTGAGAAAGCCTTTCAACCTTAGGAACCCTTTATGTGAGAAAACCTTTCACAACAATTAACCATAATAACAACATACATGATTTTACTCTCAAAGCAATCTACATCATATCTCATCAATTTCATAAGAACATGCATAATTCCATAATTCATCTTTCATAGTTCAAAATCCACTTTCAATCATCAATATCTAGAAAACATGGGTTAGACATGGGTTCATGGGGATTCATCTTAAAATCATAAGATTATATCAATTCATGCATTAAATTTCATAATTAAATTGAGTAAATCAACAATGAAAAGAACCCAAGACATGGAAGGAAACCCTAAATCAATTGGGGAATTCTAGCTTTGTAAATTGGAAAATTTAGGAAGTCCATGGAGGAAAGAGCCCATGGATGAAAAATATCATACCTCAATACCAAAATCTTGACACCCTAGATTTCTTGTTCAACTTCTAGAGAGAGAATTATTTGAGAGGACGATTTGTTCTTCTTTTAGGAATTTGAGAGAATGATTTCAATTGGGGAAATTTGGGGGTTAAAACACTTAAATAGGGGTTTAAGTGAAGGGTAAAACGACATAGTATTAGGCTAAAATAATTAGGAAAAGATCCAAAAGACCCTAGGAAAATAACTACCGGATCCTACCAACGGCTCGACCTACGGTCCGTTGGTTAGACCACGGACCGTCCTGGTACGCCGTGGTTTGAGATCAAAGACAACAAAATCAGGACCCTATTGACGACACTCACCTACGGCCCGTGTGTCCAATGACGGATGGTGGACCACGACTGTTAGGTCCCAACATTTTGATCCTAAATTCGACTAAGATTGAGACTCAGCTACGGACCCTAACCTATGGCTCATGCATTGGACGAGGGACCATCCTCGTGAACCGTTGAAAAAGTACTGGAACTTGGTTTTTTTTGAAAACATGACTGGCCATCCATGGCCTAGACCTACGGTCTGTTAGTCAGACCACGGTCCATGAGTGACTCCGTTGGACTGGCATCAGATGCTTCCAAAAGCAGTAAATTTTACCCTTTCTGAATCCGAGGTGTTACAAATTGTATACCAAACTTGGTTTACTTTCATCAACTCATCAAGCAATTTTTCAACTTCATCAAAAGGTTGTCGTACTATTTCCCCTTAACAAGTTGATCAGACAATCCTTTGTTCAAAATATCAAGGCTCTGATAAAAACTTTGCTGCAACAGCTTATCGGTAATACCATGATTTTGATATTGTAATGTCAACCTTTAGAAACACAGTTATGTTTCATGAAGCGGCTTACTGTATATCCACTTGAAGTTTTGAGTAGCATCTCTCAATTTCACCATATTTGAGGGAGGGAAAACTTTTCAAGAAAAGCTTCGGTGAGTTCCTCATGTGAAATGATAGAATCTTTTGGTAATTCGGATAACCATTTTGTTGCTTCATCCATCAAGGAGAAAGGGAATAGTCGTAACCATATTGACTATTGAGTAATTCTCTTCATAGTAAAGAGCCCACACAAATTCACAAATTGTCGGAGATTATCATGGGGGTCTTCATGGGAAAGATCACCAAGCATCCCTCTCATATAGAACAACTACTACATTTTCTCGGCTACAATAAATGCAGCATTTCCTAGGGTAGGGGTAACCGAACTGGTCAAAAACCCACGATGACATTAAGATTTATGTAATCGCTATCACCATTATCATTGTTCTTCCCATTGCGACTAGCATTGTGGCCACCGTCTACACTCATTTTTCTAGCTGCAAATTTAGGCACAACAACAACACCAAGCGGAAATGTATTCCACTCAGCTAAAAAAGTTCTCAAGTTAATTTCACAAACTGAAGTCTTAGCTACCGCTCCCCTACAACGGTGCGATTATTTGATAATGCTCAACTTACTCTAAGACAATTAAAAGAGTAAGCGATCATTATCAATAGAAATACCAAACTAAGAGTCAGGGTCGTATCCCGAGTGATTTGATGATAAGAATTCAGAGAGGAAGATAAAATGAAACAAATTCATTGTAGGAATAATTTTTTTTGCAAGTTAACTACAAACAATGATTAAAATAATTAATAAATGCTCTAAGGATATATGGGTTTGTATTAATGTCCAATAAGAGTATGAATGTTTGCTCAATCATGCTAGACAACCATGGATAAGTTGTGTAATCTTCAATGACACAAATATTCTTTCGATCTCATTGCATCATATCATAGAATCTCCTTTTGGTCTCTTCAATGTGAATTCCTAATAACCCCAATACCTTAAAAAATCTCTCTTTCAAGCAAATTTGGCAACTAGAAATGACCTATAATCTCTCTTTCGAGCAAACCACAAGAATCAAAACTAAATTTTAAGAATCAAGTTGTTTAACCACTTCAATTGATCTCTTTCGAGCATCAATCGAAGATCTGGACTAGGATTAAGTTGTCCACCTTAAATCCTAAATCAACCTCATGTTAAAAAACCCAAATCAGTGGATGAACATCCATAAAACAGAGAAAAATCCCAATACCCACTAAATTAAATCAACACCCAACTGCATAATCACACCCCTAAAATTGGGGTTTTAGCCAATCATTATAAAAGCGAGAGAAGGTATACCGATCATGATTTCATCAATAGAATAGTTAGAGATCATCAAAAATCTTGAATACCCACACTAAATTAAACACACAATTGTTATTACAAAATTGTTTCAATTCAAAATTCTAAAGGAAAAAAACTCAATAAGTATTTTTCAAAATATGAAAAAGTTAGCATGAACATAGATACACTTTCTCTCTCTTTAGGGCTATTTATACTCTTCCAAAAATTAACCGAAATTTCCTTCCGTGACCCACTCGGAGACATTATTCAGACTCGCTTAGCAGATTTGACGGATCACCGTCTATTCCTTTAGCTCGCCTTTTCTCGGATTTTGGCTTCAAGTGTTTGAATCCCATTTGGTGAACTCGATAAAGCCCACCTTTTACTATAGGTGAATTGTGGATTATAACCATGTTCGTCTAATTTAGCTTTCTTTTTCACTTTGAAATTTATCACATTCGGTGATGGAGTAAGGTTCACCTTTACACATTCGACGCATCACCGATCTATTCTTTCTTTGCCGACCTACCCCAATGTTTTAACATTGAGCACTGCCAAAATTGGTGAGGTTTGGCTTATTCGGCGATCCGTTCTTCATGTTAGGCGGTCTTCAACTTAGTAGCTTACACTCCTTTTTGGTGTTTTTTGCCTCTTTTTCTTAGATTTATCCTTGCTTTATCCCTTAGATTTTGTAGCTAAAAAATACCAACATTTCATTAGTATATGACATAAATAGGTATTGAGGACACTCATTATCGAAATTAAAAGGCCTCAAAAGGGTGGAAGTCTACTACTCATAAACATTCCATTTACTCATTTTGATTGTAAGACCTAAATATTGCATTTATGATGGTCAATAAATGACAGGGTCCATTGATCATTAATCACAATCACATGGTTTAACACCCATGGCCCCGAAGACTAAAAAGAATTATTTACCTGAATGTTATTCCAATCCTCGATCGTGAAGACATGTCACGACCCAACCCACCGGGCCGTGGCGGCACCTACTCTAACAACTATGTAGGAGAACCATCAATTCCCAATCATTTTATAACATGCGGAAGAATTAGGAAAACAGAAACTAGAAAGAAGTTCACGAAGATTTATAAGCAAGAGTTTGTAAAACAATTCTAGTTACGACATGTAAAGTAATTAGCACCTCCAAGGATCTAGTCTAAACAAGTACAAGAGCTACTAAGAGTACAAGATACAACCAAACTAAATGACACAGCTCCCACCACATGGAAGGAAATATTGAAGCTGCTGGAGATTATATTCGTGTTCACCTATGAGACATCACCTATCCTGCATCTAGACTATGTCAAAAGACATAGCAAGAGTAGTATCATTACCAAACACACGTAATGATAGGCATCATCGGTCAACCCAACGCCTACCTCATAACATAATATAAGAATTCAACTAGAAAGATCATACAATAAGACAACTCGCTTCTCCACCTTTACCCTCTCTCGAATATCTCAAAATCACGCTAATACCCTTAGTACTACTTCCGATTCAGTCAACCCACCTTACTAGGTTCTTAGTCATATCCTAACCATTCTAACTCATAGAAGAGTCCACAATTACAACTAACAACCTTTCCCTGAATGAACAATCACATACGACATACCATTGCCTTCTCTTCATATTACCCAATCCTTGCCACATGGCGCCCTTTATCAAGGCTTCCTAACCTGTAACCACAAAACTCTTACAACACATGGACAACCTTTCTCTCAACATTAAAAACTCTTGAACCCCTGGCCCTTCCCACATACCGTATCACATTCCGGTTTGGGTTTGCCCTTCCCAGTTCATTCCACAACGATATACATAACAAGTTTACTCAACATAGTAGAACAATTAGATACAAGTCCTCATACTCATTTAACAATACCGGGGAAATACATTATCAATTATCATTTACGAATAACGTAAAATTCACAATCCTCAAGATATACAATTATGTCAAGTGAATGGGCCTCTCATGGAACCCATACCCAAACTGTTAGCGCACCGGTACGTGCTACCCGATCCAATTTTTATGCCGGAACATGGAAACCAATCCAAGTTAGTGTGTCGGAATGCAACACCTGATCCATTCAACAAGCCACAATCACAATCGCAAGTATATTCTCAAAATCATACAATTAAGTCATGATTCATGGTATTCATCATTCATCTATCCATATTTACAACTAGTGTGATCAGAAATGTAATATTCGCATACATACACGTATTATCATGAAACAAAGACAAACATGTATGACAAAATCATGAAATCACAACCATCACCTAGCCCTAGTTCATCGTCTAAGGCTCCTTCCTGCCATTAAGTCAACATTTAATCGGTGCACGAAGGTCTACACATAATTTTTACCATTAATTAACATTATACTACGCGATGATCAAATATTTATAACTACTCAATTAATAAAACCTAGCCTACCGGGGTGCCAAGCAGCTTCATGGAGTTTTTGACTCGATTCTTATTTACAGAACTCGTGACGGTGATCTTTACCACAAATTCGCAGTCCATCGATCTCCTTAGGCTAGAAATCTCTCTCTTTTTTTCCCAATCTTAGAGCAGCTTTTTGGGAGTTTCTCCGTAGGCTACTTCTAAATTAGGTATTTTAGGAAGAAAGAGGAAATAAGATTTTGCATTATTTACATTCTATCTCACCTATCCCACTCTGACGCCAACTTAACCCGCCGTGGCGCCGCTGCCCTAGCGGCATCTGGCCCGCCCTGGTGGGACAGTGGCCCAGTAATTTCTTGAATTTTTTCTTTTCCAAAATAACGATGGTTCGGGTCGTTACAATAGATACCAATTTACCCCACGTTCATCCCCGAACGACTAGTGCACGAACCATCACAAGCCTTATTTTTGGTTACTTCTAAACTAAAGAATTGGTCCAATTTTACACAGCCTGACCCTGCCAAGGTGGCAGCCCTTCAGCTGAGGCGGTGCCGCTATGGCGAGGATACTCCCGCTAAAGCGAGAGATCAGAAAACAATAAAGGGGGAATGAGGAATGGTTTCCTCATTTCTCCCCTTTTCCTTACTCAAACTCTCCCAAAACCCTCTGGATTCACTTGCTCTGAATGTCATTTCTAAGGTAAGTTTCTTGCTCATTACGCTCTTTACTTCAATAGTTGATTATCAATGATAGCATGTGGTTACCTGATTAGTTAGAAATGGTTTCCGGGTAGTTATTTGAAAATTTGAACATAGATTGCTAGTTATTAGAAAACGTAGCATGGATACTTCCCTTACGTCCCCAACGTCTCCACAACGTCCTGCGCGTAAGGATTTTGTAGAAATACGGTTAAATCGGTACAAAAATGGTTGGGAGAAATTTAAAAGTCTCTTCGATCAAAACTCAATTTTGAGGGGGGGTGTTTAGGGATTATTATGTCAAAATAATAGCATATTTAGATACTACGATACTTTATAGGCTCTAATTTCCTGAAATTCGTTGAAAATGGGGATTTTTTGGATGAAGGGAACCATGATCGTGCCTCGTTTACGTCCCAGATGAAGGCCGCTCTGGTGACCTTCATCCCGCTGTGGCAGCCTCCCTCTTCTCGCTATGGCGGGATTTGGGCCGCTTTAGCAGGATCACGTGGGTCAGTGGCCTCAATCCCCAAATTTAGAAAATTTATCTCTTCCCTTTTTAACCTTAATTGTCTAATCATATTGTGTTCTAACGTATTCTTTCATAACTTGCAAGCTTATCTAATGGCAGGTCTACATGAGGAAAATTTTCCTTTTGTCCAATTTACCGACACTGCTAGTTGAGAAAAATTCCATGACTTTCGCAACAATAAGTTTTGTTGTGAGAGGGGCTATCTTACTCAAGATTGAGAACAAATAGCCTACCTTTTATGCTCGCCTAATGGAGTTCGGAAAGGCTCCTTTTACTGAGGCTCCCCTTGTCACACGTGCTAACTGGGTGTGGCAGTTTTATGCTATCCTACCCACCGTTTGCTAGGACGACCCTCACCCCATCATCCACATCTGGGGAGTTAACATCCCGTTGAACGCCACTGCCATAAATGAGGTGTTAGAGTTTCCCAAGGTCTCGAACACGGAGTACGAGGTCAAGCTGAGGGAGAGCCTGCATACCGGGATAGAGTGTATTGACCTACTTCCGAGGGTATTACTAGCGCGGACTGGTCACTGGATGCTAAGAGGTGGCTTCACTTGGTCACTAGGAGGATTTGCCCATCGGGCAACCACACAGACATGATATTTCTTCGGGCCTTTCTGGTGGTATGCACGGTGTAGGGCATTGAGCTAAATGTGGGGGAGCAAATTATTTCTGAGTGGAAGATGTTCTATCGGGGTAACAAGTAGGCTTTCTTCCTACCAGGACTTATCACTGCACTATGCAAACAGGAGGGGGTTCCCCTTCTAGATACTGATGAGGTACTTCTTATGGATGCCCCCCCCCCCCTCACCCTCTTTTGGTTAGATAGGGCTCTACTTCTTAAAGGAAAAAGAGGAGGACGGACAGAGCCAACAACAGTTAGGCGGCTGCAGAGTCGGACGACGAGGGAGGCGACGGTACTTGTCCCACCCTGTCCCTACCCCCACTCTTAGGTGCACTGGTAGAGGAGGACTTGGCGGCTGTCCAGAGGAGATTGAGGCATGCCATTGCTGACACCACTCTTATTCCCCCCAGCACCGCCCTAGAGCTTCAGATGCTCCGTCGCGAGCTGCACCAGGAAAAAAAGAAAGGGTCTGGAGAGGGATCGTTTGTAAGTCCGAATATGAAAGGCAATGAAGATCATGTTCACTTGTGTGGCCCCGGACTGGAGATTTACATAGTCAAGAAGGGAGATTTCCAGCATTCTCCTTTCTTGGGTGAGGCCGTGACAAGCCTGATACCCCAGAGGATCTAGACTCTGATGATGACACCTCCCAGTCCTAGGGTTCTTGATTTGGATCTTCGCCCTTCTTGGGCTTGTAATTTAGAACAAGACTTCCTTTTATCTTTTCGTCTTTTCTTATGTTTTTGTAGCACTTGGATGCTGGTTTTCTAGTTGTTTTTTCCCCGTTACTATTAATTGCTAAGTTTTTACAGCTTATTGTTTCTATTGCGGAACACTAGTTGGGTTGTCGGAGTTAGTTCAGATGCCATTCGAGTCCTGAAATTGGTACTAGAAAAAAAACAGAGAAGACAGGGCTGAGGTTCTGTCTCGCCCTATCCCGCTCTGGTGGGGGAATTCCTGCTCTGGCAGCCTCGCACTGGTGGGAAGAATCCCGCCCTAGCGGCTCAGACGGAGACAGAACCCTACCAACAATTTTTTCTGGGTTTCTTTTCTTTTCTAAATTTCCCAAGGGTTTCAATCTATATCATAGACATATTTAGAGTAATCCCCTTAGCTAGGATAGTCTATGTCTACCCCGATTCAATCTCAACGATACACAATCCAACTCATTCTCCTTAATTCAACCCCACCACCCACACATTCCTAGGATACACCCAGACACTCACATGATTATTAGTCAAGCATAAGACACACCCAGATTTTTCTTGCGAATCACCTCATAACTTGTCTAGACCCTTGTATCGAACTTAGTCAGGATCTTCTTTTCACAATAAGTTTCATGATACTCAAGCATTGACAACTTGCATAACTTCAATCAACTAGGCCAACACATTGCACGTATCAAAGTTCAGACACACATTTATAGTGCAGATAATCACATCATCACATTCAAGTAATTACAACTTCACATTCGCAGTTGATTCAGACAACAAGAAGCATATGCTCATAGTTTCTAAGATACAATGCCCAGACAAGTCCAAATGATTAGTTAGTTCGCATCCATGGATGAACATTTCCCTTCATCCACGTAATTACGCAACCCTTAGGGCCAAATACAAATTGGAACCTTCTCAGTTCCAATTTTCTTTGCTTGTGGCCCCTCAGTCGTGACCACATCGTATGGTTCACTTTGTTGAGTACCAATTGGAATCGGTAGATACCAATTTGACTCAACTCACCCTACAAGCGACACACGCACAAAAGGAGAGAGAAGGTGGAATGACTTCTTAGAATGCTTCCTAGCCTTCTGTATATTAGATGTGGACGTCAATACACCAATCCGCAACAGTCTAGTCCACATTTTGCTGTTGTACTGGGAGACCGATAACCTGGGCTCTCATACCAATTTTTCATAACACAACCCACCGGGTCGTGCCGGCACCTACTACAACACCTAAGTAGGAGAACCCTCAATTCCCAACCATTTTACAACATGCGGAAAATTTAGGAAAACTGGAATTAGAAAGAAGTTCACGAAGATTTATAAACAAGAGTTTGTAAAACAATTCTAGTTAAGACTTGTAAAGTAATTAATACCCCATAGATCTAGTCTAAACAAGTACAATAGAAACTAAGAGTACAAGATACAACAAAAGTATATGACACAACTCCCATCACATGGAAGGAAATATGGAAGCTGCTGGAGATTATCTCCGTTTTCACCTATGAGAAATCACTAATCCTGAATATTGACTATGTCAAAAGACACAGCAAGAATAGTATTAGTACAAAACACACATACTAGTACGCATCATCGATCAACCCAACGCCCACCTCATAATATAAGAATTCAACTTGAAATATTATGCGATAAGACCACTCGTTTCTCCACCTTTACCCTCTCTCGAATACCTCAGAATTACACTAATACCCTTATTACTACTTTCGATTCAGTCAACCCACCTTACTAGGTTCTTAGTCATAGCCTAACCATTCTAACTCATAGAAGAGTCCACAATTACAACTACCAAACTTCCCCTGAATGAACAATCGCACACGATATACCATTGCCATCTCTTCATCTTACCCAGTCCTTTCCACATGGCGCCCTTTATCAAGGCTTTCTAACCTCTAACCACGAATCTCTTACAACACACAGACAACTTTTCTCTCAACATGAGTTGAACCCTCGGCCCTTCCCAAATACCGTATCAAATTCTAATTTGGGCTTGCCCTTCCCAGTTCAGTCCACAACCAGATACATAATAAATTTACTCAACATTGTAGAACAATTAGATACATGTCCTCATAATTATTTAACAATCTAGGGGAAATACATTATCAATTATCATTTACGAACAACGTACAATTTCACAATTCTTAAGATATACAGTTATGTCAAGTCAATTGTCCTCTCATGGAATCCACACCCAAACTGTTGGCGTACTGGTACGTGGCAACCGATCCCATGTTTATGCCAGAACTTTGCAACCGATCCAAGTTAGTGTGTCGGAATGCTACACCTAATCCATTCAACAAGCCACAATCACAATCACAAGTATATTCTCAAAATAATACAATTAAGTCATGATTCATGGCATTCATTATTCATCTATCCTCATTTACAACTAGTTTAATTAATATTGCAGCATTCGCATACATACACGCATTATAATGAAACAAGGACAAACATGTATGACAAAATCATGAAATCACAACCATCACTTTGTCCTAGTTCATCGTTTAAGGCTCCTTCCTACCATTACGTCAACTTTTAATCGGTGCACGAAGGTCTACACATAATTCTTACTATTGATTAATATTATACTATGCGATGAGCACATATTTATAACTACTCAATTAATAAAACCTAGCCTACCTGGGTGCAAAGCAGTTTCATGGTGTTTTTGACTCGATTCTTGTTTCTGGAATCCGTAACGGTGATCTTGACCAGAAATCCACAATCCATCGATCTCCTTACAGTAGAAATCTCTCTCTCCTTCTTTCCCATGCTTAAAGCAGCTTTTTGGGGGTTTCTAGGGTGGTTTACGTCTAAATTAGGTATTTTAGGAAGAAGGAAGAAAGAAGATTTCACATTATTTAAATTTTTTCTCGCCTATCCCGCTCTGGCGCCAGGTTACCCCGCCGTGGCGCCACCGCCCTGCGGGACAGAGGCCTAGTAATTTCCAGAATTTTTTACTTTTCCTAAATAACGACGGTTCAGGTCGTTACAAGACCAATTCTAGTGGCATTTACAAAAGTAATTTAAAGATCACAGATACGAAGAAACGGTTTGGTGAACCAACAAATGCTACACCAACCTAAATTTGAAGTTGGCCAAATGCCCTGACGGGGCCTCGACATTTGTTGAAGCCCCATACACACAAAAAAACTATGCTAACAAAAAAAATCTGGCATTTTAAACACAATAAAGGTTTTAGAAAATACGATGTTAGTCATCTCTACAAAAAGTGGTTTCCACACCCAAAATTTTATTTTAACCAAAAATAGTAAGGTGCTTGAAATGAGTCTGGAAGCCTTGAGACCAGAACCAAAGGTCCTTAAAGACTAAACTTGACGTTCCATAGCTAAAGGAGACATCAAAATTACACTCAAAGGTCATTACCTGATGTTTTGACAAAAGTTAACCATTCAAACTTCAAAAGCTCTAAAATACAAAAACGTAATAAAAACAAACAACTGACTAGGTGACAAACATGGCAGTCCTAGGAAGTACTAAATAACTTTTATTTACTATATAAAAGCTCTAAACACTTAAAATACATTGATACAAGTAAATGGCCTAGAGGGTCATTACAAAAATTTTACCACAAACAAGAGCCAATAGTCGAAACATATTGAAGAGAGAGAATTACAAATTCTTTTTTTTTAATTTCTTCAGGATTTCAAGTATCGAAACAAACATATTAACTGAGGTATACCAAGTTCTCAACTTATTGAATCAACTTCTATGGTTCTTAATTACTATTATTTTTATCTAAATTTGTCGACATATTACTTATAGAATTATGTTCACAACTCCTATAGTGTTTGCCTCGGTAAAAGGATGATTTCAATATTGCAATTCATAAAATCTAATATAAAACTAATAATTGATTTTTATCAAAGAAATTAATTATTAAAAATATTTAGTAATAATTTTGAATAAAAAATGTTTGAAAAATTGATTTTAAAATTACATATGAAGTTTGTTTAGATTTTAAGTGTTAATTGAACTTTCACTCTACGCCTTTAAGTATTTTTACTCCCGCAAACTCCATACACATTTTTAGAAAACACATATATAATGGTGAATTGAATGCCTTTCATTTGAAAATTACATTGTGGAATAAGAATAATATATATATATATATTAATTGAAGATGAATTTATACATGTAATTTAATAACAAAGTGAGACATAAGGCATCAGATAAAAGGACTAGATTATTCGAGATCATAGGCAATAACAGCCGAAAGATCAGAGAACTCTTAGACCACCTTGCTGAGTTGTTTGAGTTGGGGTGGTACATCTCTCAAACCTTGGTTACAAGCAAGAGATTCATACATACCAGCAGAAGCCAAACAACTTATTTTTCTATAATTAGCAATCCTAAACAAATCATTGCGACTTTCAAGATTATCACTGGTATATTTGTAGTTTTTTAAACAACCAATTAGTTGATCTTTCATGTTGGGATCTTTTATGGGTTGTTGTAGAATGGATTGAACCAAGTTATAGGTAGATGTGGTATTATCTTGTGCTATAGAAAGAACAATGGAGAGAAGGCTGTGAATATCTCCTTTGTAAACATAGGGATCATTTCGAAGCACTTGAAAACATAGAGGAGGAATTATGGTTTTGGGAAAAACGTCATCAAGTATGTTTGCCTTCACATTTGGAAGATTTCCAAATAGTGTTACTAATACAAAGGAGAGAAAGAACAATGAAGAAGACCAAAACTTTGCCATTTTTCTACCATTTCATTTCGCTACACTATCCACCATGCTTTTATAGCTTTAAAAGGTATCAAATATGAGATTAATGTAATTCTTCATTTTGGTTTTCTTTTGTAACTGTAAAAGAGAAAAGTCAAATATGAGATTAATGCTATTCATTAAAATAAAAGAGACTAATGCAATTCATTAAGATGTATTAACTATGAGATTAATGCAAGTATTTAAATGAAGCTTACATAAATTTAAATACTTGCATAATTAGTATATCTTTTTGTGATATCATTGTAATCATTTAAAATTTATTAAATATAAATTTATAAAAAGATTCAGATTATATTAAATTCAATATATATCAGTCCAAATAAATATTGTGAATGAATATAATGATATTAATTAGTTAAGTCTAAAAATATGGATTTAATTGAGTTTCAATTTCATTGAACTACTCCATTAATATGGGCTACAAATGAAGATCCAACTTAGTTAAAGTCCAATATATCATGTCGCTTAAATATGATGGGGTAAAGGGAAACAAGCTTTCATCGTAACTCGTCCATTCTACTACTATAAATAGGGGTCCTCAGAACTCATAAATCACACTAGAATTCTAACTAGAAGCCAAAGAGAGCTCCTAGATCAAACACAACAAATTTCTCTACAAGCTACAAGATGAAGAATACAAATACCCAAGAACTCAAGTTCAAGAACAACTAAAGATCAAGGCGACCATATTCAAGAATAAGTTCAAAATCCCTTGGGAGTGGTAGTCAAGTTCAAGTTAATCAAAATTCAAGATCAAGCTTACAAGGCATTAAATTTTGATTTATAAAACGACAAATTAGAGGATTCATAAATATTGTAATCCTCATATTTGAAAACAAATAAATATCTTGTCGTAATATTTTCTAGTCTTGATAATTATTTTCTTGACATAAATTTTACCGTCTACAAATTCTGGCACATCTATACCTCTCATATCACCTTTTCAAGAATTAAAGGACATGAAAATGGATTTGAATAAGATTAACACCTTGTAAACATCCTATAAGGATTCTAAGGTTGCTGACTCCAAGTTCTATGGTGATGTAAAAGGAGTCTTTTGTGTTACCTTCGGAGAATTTGGAGTTGTTACAAGGAGCCAGACCACTACGATACGACATCAAACACTACAATTGTCATCCGCATAAATTCCTTGTTTTGGAACATCAACACCAAAAGGAAAAGGTCCTCTAGAAATGCTTTATAAGGAAGAAACAGTGTTTCCAAAAATATCAAGAAGACTCTAGCTCTAGTTAAGCTCTCAAGTTCCAAGAAATCTATTGGAATGAAAAATATTGATTCAACTAATGAATCATCTACACATGTATCACCTAATATCTGCCCTTTCAAGATCGACTTGCCCAATAATCCATGTTATGTCACGACCCAAAAATGGACGTGATGGCACTAGCCTTATCCCACCAAGACAAGTCAGCCTAAAACTCAGCCTTTACTATAAAATGCGAAAATTTACAATCAACTTAAAAATACCCCAAAACCTGGTTGTCACGTGCACAAGTCTTTAATGTGTTATAAAAAAATTGAAAGAAAATACAAGTCTCAAATGACATTGTATCTAGAATAAAAACAAGATCATAATTAAGGAGAAAGAAGGTCCGTTGAAATGACGAGCAACTACCTCACAAACCTCCATAAGAAGCCTCAGACACGGAGAAGAGAAAATATCACGAAGGTCCGAACTAGTAACCTACAAAAATGTAGAAGCAAGGGGTGAGTACCAAACGACACGGTACTCAGCAAGTAAACTTCTAAACGCAATCTAAGGGAATAGAATATGGGTACTCCTTACACCCTAACCGAACCTCCACAGCTATAACCTGCATAAAACCAGCCCAACCTAACAGTTCACAGTTTACATAACACACAGCTCAACAACAACACTTTAACCATTATATATCCTCACCAACAAACTCACTATTCATCAGTCACAACTTCCACAAAAAGACACTCACAAGATCAGCAACACACAAGATCAAGTTCATCAATGATAAAGATGTGCAATGTAATGAAATGCAATGTCAAGTATAGTTATGTATGCCTGACCTAAGGATACACATCTGTTGTCTCTCAGTATGGGACCCATGGGGGACATATTTGTCCATGCATCCGTCGCGGCACACGATACGTCCCTCGATAATAGTATCCATCGTGATGCGTGATACGTCCCTCGATATAAAGAATCCATCGCGGCGTGCGATATGTCCCTCAAAATGGTACATCCTCTTTAATTTCTTATTCTTTCTCAATTCACATAACACTTGTCACAACCATGTCTCAGAACAATGCAAACGACATGTTCACACAAATAATGAGGAGATGACCATTTTCATAACATTGCACAATTCACACCAACACAATCATGATACAACATCAGCAATGAATCAATAAGCCTTTCAAAATCATTCTGAACACATCACACACCAACAATTAATCACGTTGCCTTTTATTACCCCTTTTTCATCGTTAGAATTATTCAACATGGACAACTCAACCCATCACCAAGTCCCATTACTTCCCAACACCTACCACAAGGAAATACACGTTTCTATGCACTTAACAAGGGTTTAAAATCCACTTGCCTCAATCAATCAAGAATTCACTCTGGGTCTTGAGCCTTCCCTTTTTGTTGAACTTCCAAATCAAAGTAATCTATTCAAATAAATGATCACGATAAGATTTCGAAACCAACAACATTCATTGTACTATATGTCTAGGCTAGACCTATATAAACTCACCCAAATCTATAGTCAACTTCTTAAATTTCAAGCTTAGGGCTAAGTCTTAATTACTCCCAACAATACATTTCTAATAGTTTTCATACAAAATAATACACCCAATATTTAATCACCCATCTCAATATACCAAAAACTTAATTTATAATATGATAATTATAAAAAACTAAAATCTCAAAAATATTAAAACTGGTCTGCTAACTCCTGAACCAACTGTAACTCTTGAATCATTATTCCAATTATTTACCATTTGCCTATCATTAGCCAATCATCATCTTTTCTCCACCCAGCCACCAAAACACGTAGCAACACTATTGGTACAACATTCAATTAAAAGAAAACCTCACATTCTTAGTCACCCAATCCATAAAATCACATAAGATTCCATACATTCAATAAATAATTAACTCTAAGCATTTAAAACTAATTGTACTATTTGATTGTTACCCGATCTGAGTTTAGTCTTTTTCCTTTGTTATTCGTTCGTTTTTGCCCCTTCCTTTTCTAAATTAATTATTTATTATAGGGAAAAGGGTCAAAAATATCCCTCAACTTTGGTTTATAGTTTGACTTTACCCTCGCCATTAAAATGAAGTTAAATTTACCCCTCCCGTCACTAATTTCACAAAAATTACCCCTCATTTGACGGAATCCCCAAAATTGACCCAAATTACCCAATTCCTTTTAAAAAAATGTTATTCCCTATTTTTAACCCAATACCCCGACCTGGCCCGACCCCTCTAGAGCATAACCCATTCCCCTTTTACCCGTTCTCTCAAATTTTCCTTATAACCCATTAACTTCTCCTTTCTTCATTTATCTTCCCCTCTGATTGTTCTTCGTGGGTTTTCTTCAACAATCAATACTTGTTTAGTTGTTCTGTACTACTTTGTCGACCTTCTGAAGAACTTTGGAATAGCAACAAGTTTTTGATTTTCCATTTTTTGGACCAGAGTGAGATCATTGAAGAAACTGAAGAAGACGAAGAGGAGGAAGAAGATGAGGATTAAGTAGAAGAAATAGAGGCAGATTTTTTCGTGTTTTCTTGATTACTTTTGTGATCAAATAATAAGTCGGAAACTTTCAAAGGCGATAAATTTGTAGAATTTTGTTGGGGTTTCTCTTTTCGGGTCTATTTTTGTAAAGCTGTAACAAATGGGTCAAAATCTTTCTTTTTGTGTCAAGGAGAAAATGTTTCCATGAACAATTTGTTCGGGGATTTTGGAGAATCCATGTGTTTTCCTTCGTACTGAAACCTTGGAGGTGGTATCAAAGGTTTAATATTTCCGTAATCAAAAGTGCTCATCCGCTGCAGATAGCAAAATCCTCTCCAATTGCCCACTAAAATCAAAAGCAAAATCATCATCATCTTCATCTGGGTTATGTTTCTCTTTTGGAATTTCCTCCCAATTGAATTGATCGTAAAGAGGGGAAATCCTAGTAGGACTAGCAGGTGCACTGTAAAACAACGTGGCAGCACCTAGAAGACTTGACGGAGCACTCATGTACGGAGTAGTACAACCACTATCGATGTCGAACGAAAGATATGATGGAAGAACAATCAGAGGGGAAGAGAAATGAAGAACAATGGAGGAGAAGTTAATGGGTTAGATGGAAAATTTGAGAGAATGGGTTAAAGGGGAATGGGTTATACTCTAGAGGGGTCGGGGCATTGGGTTAAAAATAGGGAATATGTTTTTTTTAAAAAATCAGGTAATTTAAGTCAATTTGGGTCAATTTTGGGGATTCCGTCAAATGAGGGGTAATTTTGGTGAAATTAGTAACGGGAGGGGTTATTTTAACTTCATTTTAACGACGAGGGTAAAGTCAAACTATAAACCAAAGTTGAGGGGTATTTTTGACCCTTTTCCCTTTATTATAAGTGAGAAACTAACTAACTTATTTTAGTACATGGTCCAACTGGTATAGGGTTTCCAATAAATTATGAACTTAGCCCATTAGCCACCAACTAAAATTAATTATTTAAAATCACATGTCAACTAAACAATCGTAATTAACAAATAGCTCAAAAATTTCCAAAAAAGATTTTCCGGGTCATTACATTATCCACCACTAAAAATTATGTTCGTCCTCGAACATAAAGAAGAAGAAGGAGGAATAACCAACATTACGAAAATTTTAAGTTATGATCTTCTAGAGTTAGTGTTCATCCCACCAAGTGAGCTCATCCTTAAAACCATTCCATCAAGATAAACTATTAAGAACTAAACATTCGAATCAAACTATGGAAGATCTACAAATCGGAAGTGATTATCAAGCCACAGACTAACCCATGAACCCAATCTAAACTAAAACCCATCGGACTATACCAAAACCATCATGATGAATCTTTTCTCACATAACCATGATAACATTCTGAATCAATACCGTACAACCAGATGTGAATCTGAACAACTATCACACACTCATAATGTACAAACCATCACAAATATTATATAGCTTCCATTCTCACAACATAATCCTTCCACGGACTTAAGCTATAAAATATTATCTTTAAACGTCACGTAATCATCAAAGAGAAAATCACACTTATCTAACCCGAAGAATAAAATGATTAAGTAAACACCCAATAAGTGATACACTTCAAAATGCAGAACCTAACAACATTATCAAAATACTAGATCAGTAACTATGACTGTAGACAACCCTAAAGAACAGCAAAACTAGACCCAATAGTCCCCACATTCAACCAGACATAACCAGAACGTGACCCCGCCGACGAGATGAAAGTCAAGTCTGTCGTACAACTGTAACTATTCATGGTAGCTCTCCTATAAGTTCTTATAAGCAAAGTTGTGTGTGTAGAATCACTAGTATACTGCAACTATCCCAAACAACGCAAAATCTATCATAACTGAGATGTCCAAGTCTGATGTCATCCTACTAAGAAGACAATCGTAGGATCGGTACACCTGATCCACCACTAGGAATTCACCCATAGATGTAAAAACACACGTGGGCATATGTAGTGAATCATACTCCAAATCATGTTCATAACAAATAGATGGTCACAGAAGAATGTACAGAACCAAGGTCGAATAACACAAGATACTCCTTTCATAGTGCACATATAAATAAAATTTCATTCGTTTGACTCCATCTCTCGATTTTTAGCCACCCACAATCAATCAGCCTGATCCCCATTACAATCTTACAAATACTTAATTTATCAAACCCGAGATGCTCTTCACAATACTCCATTGAAGTCAACCCTCCTAATACTAACAAACATCTTAACCACACCAGTCATTTACTTTTTTCTTAAACCATCATTAGGATCAAAGTCTTCTTAGAAAATACATTGTCGCCTCCAAAAATTCCAAAATATGGCTCCGTCTCATTCCATTCAAGTATTCTGTAACAAATATGAGTCACACCCAAGACTGATAGCACTAATTTCAAATCTAAAGATACTTTCCCATTGAGGTACAATAATTGAATCACACCCAATGTCCACTTCACGCATCACTCACATACCAAGTTTCAACTACCATTCACACCATCATATATCTCATGCCAAAACTAAGAGAAATTCTTGGTCACCCCAATAATTCTATATACTATGAGCACATAACCTCTATTTACTATCAAGTGTCTATGTAACACATCACACCAGTTTGTGTAGTCTCATTTAAAAATAGTAGTTTCAATCCCCTTAAAATCCTCAATAACCACGTATAACTGTAGGTCCGTATTGTTGCGTATCCATACGTCACCTACAGTAATCTGAACAATTTAGCCCCACATAACAACACACAATCTTACACACCTCACTGTTTTTCACCCCAATCAAAACCCAATCTTCATAAAAATTGCTGATAAATCCCTAGTAAGTTTATACCGAACCAATTCACAACCATAATCATATTAGAACTTATATGTAAAAATCCATACATCCTTCAACTTCGAACCAAGAGTCTATATCATAGGTCTTATTCCTTCACATCTCTTAAATTCTTCCCATGACGCAAATTTTAAATACCTTGAACTCTTGAATACACCATACTCCTTTTTCTTGTTGCTGACTTGTTTACCAATCTTATCCTTTGACCAACAACCCATGATATTTTTACCTTATCCTCTGAACAAAAACATTACGTGAAACCCCCCTTAGGTATAACAATCAAAAGTAATCAAATTTACTAGTCAAATTATTTTTAAGTCCTTGCAAACGCTTCATACTCAATGCGATCGATCATTTCTTACCTTACTAATCCATACCTTGACTAAACACACTACCACAAACCTAAACTCACAATGAAAACCTTGAATGTTGAATCAAACTGTGTAACCGAATCCCTTTATCTATCAATGTTAACTCATACCTTGAAGATTTTTATGAATTCACGTATCTTAACTTATCATTGATCGTCCCTCCATCGACCTTTCATTTCTTTCGCTAAAATTCAACCATACTCATTATGAAACTCAAAACCACAAAATAACTTTTGATCACACTCAAGCAGAACATATGTACACTCCTTTCTCAAGTCTTATCCAACAGTTTTTAACCAATCTGATGAACTTATGACACTATTACCATGACTAGAGTAAAACAGATGAAACCACATGTCTCTGAACCCAATTCTCAACCCATTTGAAAATACCTCTTTATCCCTTGTAATAAGAGAAAATATTCTTGCTTTCATCTCTTTCTGAAGGCTACATTACAATTCCACTATTAGTTTTCATTATGACTCTAGCTCATTTAAATTTTATTCGAGCGATGTTCCAGCATCTCCTAAGACTTTCCATACAATCACACTACTCACCAAATTGTAGAAAATCACAACCTTAGATACTCGCAGTCATTATTGCTATACAAAATTTGTTAAACCAACAACCCTTATTATATAGTTTCATCTCAATCACAATCTATCATGAACTCTTATAACCATCATGCTCATTTAGCTCTTGTCATCACCACAAAGTCAACCTTTTCATCAATATGACACCTTAAACCTAGTTATACCAATCAAATCCAAAGGACTAGCCTACTTTTATATGCAGTTTTTACTAAAATCATCAATTACCTTCACACAAGTATACTCTTTAGAACTTTCTTTACCTATAAACCTGTCATTCATAATTAGCAATTGATGTAGGAAGTATCCCTTCCACAACAATGACATCAATTACTAACAATTCATACCCTAAGCTTTACTCTTAAAGCCCTTCTTATGATCATCATCTAAGAATCATTCTCAAGCAATTCTAATCAGAATTCATCA
Source organism: Solanum gracilifrons (assembly GCA_029582605.1). NCBI lineage: Eukaryota > Viridiplantae > Streptophyta > Magnoliopsida > Solanales > Solanaceae > Solanum > Solanum gracilifrons. The sequence continues at coordinate 27,119 of JAJOOH010000729.1, forward strand.
ATCCTATAAGGATACATCTAAACCCACAGATTTTCTCTTTATGGCATCAACCCAATTATATCAATTCTAGGTTAGAATCATGGAGTAGGCATGGGTACATGTAATTTTATTCTAAAAACATGTAATTATACTAATTCTATCATAAACAATCACAATCTACTCAATTGGATCTATAATAATCTTAACTCACAATAATTGAAGAAACCCTGGCTAGAATTAGGGAATTATTCATCAAATTGGGGGAATTATAGGGGACTCCATGGATGGAAGATGTCCGTGGATGAAGATCTACCATACCTTGATCACAAAGACCTCACAAACATTAAAATTGGAGGCTTCATCTTGACCTAGCTTCCTCTTCTTCCTTCTTCTTCCAACTTCTAGAAAGAGAATATTTGAGAGGAGTTTTGGGAATTCTTTTGGGATTTTGAGAGAATGACTTGAATGAGGGGTTTGGGGGTTAAAATATTTATATAGGTGTTCTAGACTTAGGCAAAACAACACCACTTTGATTTAATTAAAATAGAAAAGACCCATATGCCCCTAAAATAACCGCCAGTCTCTGACCCACGGACCATGACCGATGGACCGTGGATGGACCTACGGTCCATCCTGGTTAATCGCCGTTCGTGGTCAGAGACATTGGACTAGTTGATGGGCCACTGAACCACGGGGAATCAATGGACCTACGACTTATGGTTCCCATCGTCATTTTGACCTGGAGCTTTCCTGAGGTGCCCAACCACGGACCAACCTACGGTCCGTAGTCCTAACCACGGTCAGTGGTTGGCCACCGTCGGTTGGCACTTGTAACTTCCCAAAACTGCTATTTCTTGTTTCGAATCCGGGGTGTTACATATCTCCTCCTTGGGATCATTCGTCCTCGTATGATGTTCTACCCACGTTTCTAGAAAAAAGACTCAAGACTAGCAGCCCATCATGCATGCAACATATCAGAATGCACACAACAAAGGAGGAAACATCAACTCCAAGTCAAATCTATTCAATGCACCTTAAGGAGGTAGGAACTACATCTAACAACCCAATATGCATGAAATTTTCAGATTTCATATATTGAAGGAGGAGCTACCTTCTCCATCTCATATCATGCTCAACACAATCTCATGGAGCTCATAACCAATTCAGTCTCAAAAAAGTATATCTAAACATGTTCA
>JAJOOH010000730.1:0-32958 GCA_029582605.1 Solanum gracilifrons
CAAAACATATATTTATATATATATATATATTACTACTTACTTTCTCAGTTTTTTAAAAAGATTTAGGTCAAATAAATATCGTTCTTAAGGGTTAACTCGATTTTCTAACTAAATATAATTTCTAGTGTTGCAAATAAGTATTTTTCATACATTATTCAAATTAAGGAAGCTTAATTAATTAAGGAGTTACTAATTAACCTAACTGAGGTCTGTCAGCAGCCGCATGAAAATGTCCTGTACTCAACAAAGAACAAGCAAGTGCAGTATCAGTACACAACCACAGTGTACTAGTAGGATCACGCGGCTATCCTAGTAAGCACAACATATATCATAATCACAACCAGGTAAACATGACATGTACTGAATATAAACACAATTATCATTTGAAGAGCAATGTACAAATCCACATTCTCAATAACAAGTAAATATGAGAATTCAATGGTCCTCTGATGAAACCCAATTCAATGGTCCTCTGATGGAACCATACCCAAACTGTTAGTATACCGGAATGTGGTACCCGATTCCAATTAGTGTGCCGGACGTGACACCCAATCCGATATATGCGCCAGAACGTGGCACCCGATCCAAGTTAGTGTGCCGAATGTGATACCCGATCCAATATATGTGCCGAAACGTGGCACCCGATCCATTCAACACAACCACAATCATAATCACACTCATTTGTACATTCTCATAATCATACAATCAAGTGTTAAATTATGGCATACATTTATTCATTCATCATCTCATTAGGTTTGATCAACAATGATTCATTCACATATATACATGCATTACAATGAAGCAATTACCAACATACATTACGCAAACAAGAAATCAAACCATCACCTACCTCAATTCCAAGCTTGAATCCCCTAAGGCACTTGAATCTTCCCTTTCTGGATTCTTTCCACTTGTTCTTGGTCTACAAACAATTAATATACGCAAGGATCAACAATCAAAGGTCTAATTAACTAGATTATAACAACCCAATAACCCAAGACCTAAATTATGATCCTAAGGTGCAGTTAGGGCTTTTTCCACCATCCAAAGCAGTTCAAAAACCGTCCCCAACAATATATGATCAAGATTCTAAGCTCTACTGATCGAAAAATGAATTAGGGGAGTAAAATCCTTACCTTTAGCACCAATTTTCGTGGTAAATTGTCAAGAAATTGCCTGGGGTCGTCTCCTAGATCTAAAAAACGAAATTTGCAGAATAATGGCTTTTATGGGGTTTATTTCTGACTTAAGTCGCGACTGGCCCGCTATGGCGACCCTCATCCCGCCACAGCGGCCCCGCCCTGGAGGGAATAATCCCGCCCTAGTGGCTTGCACAATAATAGAGAGCTAAATTAAGAGTTCCAAATCCCCATTTCACAACACATCTTCATCCCATGACACTCAGAAACTATATGTTCACGCTAAAATCAATTTCGAGAGTTCTACTCGCCTGAATTTGATTTCGTAATGTCATACGGGTTCCTTAACGTCTTAGCTATCTACTTATATGATCAAATTCATATTTAGATCTCTCATTCATTCCCAGATCTCTCTAGACCTCACTGACTCCATTTCATCCAAATCTGGACTAGGCTAGGAAATCCCAAGTGACTATAAAAAGTTTTTCCGACCCTAATTCTTTTCCCAATGGCTTTTCCCTAACGACGGGAATAGGTCGTTACAATAGATACCAATTTACCCATCACTCGTCCCCGAGTGACAAACTAGGAGAAAACGACTAAAGCAAGAGTAGAATAGTATCTGAATCGTCGAATAACTGGGGATACTTGTCTCGCATGTCCTCCTCGGTTTCCCAAGTAGCTTCCTCAACCGGACGATGCTTCCATTGAACTTTCACGGACTTTATTTCCTTGGTCCTCAAACCAACCAATTGAATACCTACACATCCTCCCGTAAAATGCCTCAATGAAGTAGTCTTAGCACTCGAGTGATAAATATTGTTGTATGTAAACTTAGCTAACAACAAAAGTGATTCCCAACAACCACCAAAGTTGATCGTACACATATCTGCAACATGTTTTCAAGGACCTTGACATAATCATCCGGACGAATCCTTTAGCACTTAAGCATGATAAAATTCTAAATCAATACTCGCTACAATTAGAGGTGAACCTGAACCAACCAACACACATTTATAATACCCAAACAATCATAGTTCTTAACAACATCTCCAATCCATAACATAAACTCCCATGAGCTTAAGTTATAAAAATTTGATCTTTAGACATCATATACTCATCGAGGGATATGTCCAAGCATACAAACCCTCTATCAACACTATCGAGATGCTAGATTTTAGTAATTCTGATTGTAGATTACCCTTAAGAACAATAGAATTGGGTCCCATGATCCCCACATTCAACCACACATAATCGATACGTGACCTCAACGACAAGATGAATATTAAGATTGTCGGATAACTATAAATATGCATAGTAGCTCTTCTATAAATTCTCATAAGCAAGGTGGTACATGTAGAACCGTTGAAATCCCAATTATCCCACTCAACCAAGAGAACATCGCAGGATTGGTACCCTTGATCCACCACTAGGGATCCACCCACCAAAGTGAAAACACACGTGATCATAGCTAGTGCAACATACTCACCACCATGTGCAAAAATAAATATATGGTCACATAAAGAATTTTACGGAATAACACTAAAGGTTTTCTTCTGAAGAGTCAATACCAGTCCTTTCCATTGAGTTGACTCCACATACTCTTCACATCATTCCACTGAAGTCCACACTCTCAATACTAACAACCATCATGAACACTCTGACTATTTACCTTATTATAAAACAACACTTTTAAATGAAAACCTTTCTTAGGTACTTAACAATCAACAGTAATAAATTTTTCGACTCAACCCACGTGTAAGTCCTTCCAAATTCTCAATACCGGATACAATTTGTCATGACCCAGGGGTACATCCTAGAAAGTAACATGGCGTACTTGATCCCGAAGGGGTCTCATGCAAGCCCTTAGCATATCATAACATAAGATAATAGAAAAGTACATAAATTTTAAAAACTTTATCCATACAATAGAAATCTTTTGTAAAATCAAGCGAAAGTCTTACTACAGTTTGTCTCAAACCATCTAATACAACTTTGAATACTTTTGGGTCACAACCCATACAATAGTCTCAAAACATGAAAATAAAAGACAAAGGAAATAGTGGCTTTGTCCTCGAAGATATGAGGACTCACCTAAATCTTCAAACTCTTTGCTCCTTAGAAACCTATCCTCAAGAATGAAACTCAAATCACTGAACCCTACATTTGATAAGAATGTAGGCAAAGTATGCGTTAGTACAAAAGTACTAAATATGATAGCTAGCATAACCTCATAAGAGCATAATATCATAAGGGTTAATCAACATAAGACATAACCCATAAGCATAATCAAATACTTCATGAAAAATCAACTATAAGCATAAGAGACAATATCATAATCATAAGCAAAGTCTCCAACATAAGCATCATTTAAGCATTATTCCACCCTTAGTCCTTCATAGCATAAGAGAACTATTTCAAGTAACCTCAAAGCATACTTGTGAAAGGAATGGAGAAGACCCCATAATCTCATTCAAGCTAGGTATCCCTTTTGGTCATCATAAACATAGTCCATATACATAGTCAAGTCTTAGACTCTCATAAGTAGCTTCAATTCATACGTGTGCAATGTATGAATAAGACCACATAATCCCACTCACACTAAGTACCGCCTTAGGCCATCATACATACTTACCATCTTTAATCTCATCCTTAACTTACTTCTCATAACCAAGGGAATCTCTCACATTTAGTCAATCACAACATAACAAGGAAGGCAACTACAGCACAATCCTATCTAAACATACATCATATAAGAGAACACTTTATAGGATAACCTTAAGTCATACTTGTGCAATGCATGAATAAGACCCCATAATCCTACCCATGTTAAGTACCACTTTTAGGTCATCATACTCATACTTCTTGATTTGGAAACTAGTCCCTCTCTTTAAGACATTGGAACACTAGGAGATACTTCTTTAAGAATGTCTTAGTCCCTCTTCTTTACTTTTGAACACTATGAAATACTTACTCAAGCATATCTAAGTTCATTAGGTTTGAACACTTGGAGATGCTTCTTTAAGCATGTCTTAGTTCATTATTAACTTGGAATACTTTGAGATACTTACTCAAGCTTGTCTAAGTTCCATAATAACCTTGTACTAGTTGGGAAAATAGCCTTAACCTACATGGGACCACATGAGCTTTCATATGATTCCCTCCAATGTTACCCACACCGAGAAAGGTTGGTCTACTTGCCTAGGGTAGAACCGGTTTGTTAGCTTAGTTGGACCCACTAGCTAACTTTCTTACAAGGCACGTAGTTATGGGATACGGAGATTCTACTAGGAAACCCGAGCTTAACTTGTGAGGGACTGATTAATAACGTTTCAAAGATACTTCATCCAATTCTAAGCGTCAACGATCGTAGTTAGTAATATAACCCAACTAAATGAGTTGGGATCGAATCTCACAGGGAGTGGTACGCGTTTAAGATTCAATAGCAAAGTATGAATATGTTCAAGTCAATCATAGGTATAGACATTGTCGAATAAAAACATAACTCAAATAAAGGGGTGACACAAGTGTCAAATAACAGGGGGGTTTTAATTGTAATTATCAACTACAACAGCAGCAAATAACACGAATTAACAAGCAATGAGATGGGTTCTTGGGATGTGATTCGATTATAGGCTAATATAGACAAATGGGTAATTGCAACTAATAGTAAATAGCCGAAAATTAGTGAATAAGCTAGACTTTAGTGGGGATAAACTTTCTCTCGAACAATTTACCCCGAATCAAGTTGGTTTCTCTCGAACACCAATAAGCAAGCAATTAAGAACAACCTCCGCTTTAGTCCATTCACTCTCTCGAGCTGAATGTGTGGAAAAAAGATTTAGGATTCACTCTCTCGAGCTGAATCCATGACAACCCAATACCCACGGACCATCAATTCAGTAATCTTGGTTTTAAAACTTCTTTCTCGAGAAAGCCAAAAACACGAAGGTAGAATTGCATTTGCAACTACAGCCCTTTAAATTAGACCACAATTACTTAATGAAATCACTTCTAAACATCATTTAAACTAACAATTAGCAATACCCACAAGCTAAATCAACCCATAGTCACACCCCAAGAATTGGGGGTTTAGCTAGACATCATAAAAAGATAGAAATCGTTACCAAATTGTGTTTCCAGCAACTGGGTAAGATTAATTACGTCTTTACAAAGGTCCAAATTGAAGAATCTCAAAGACCCACTTCTAATTTCTCAAAAATGGAAAACTTTGGGTAATCCAATCATAGCATTGCGGAACCACTCGGCGACACCTTGGAACTTTAGGCGAGGTAATAGCCACTCGGCGACTCGCCCAATGGATTAGGCGATCAACAGGCCTTCGTTTCTTTGTTCTTTCAGCTGCTCTGTTCCTTTTTGCCCCATTAGTTTCCATGCTTTGTTCCTCAATACAAATACATGGAAATCAAGGATTTTACATCAGTTATTGGCACAAAATAAGCATTTGAGGACACTAAATCTATCCAAATAAAGCCCTAAATGAGTCCAAATCGTGGACTCATCAACACCCCCAACTTAAACTTTTGCTTGAAATCAAGTAAAACTCAAGTTCAGCAGTTCAAAAAGGATGTCTCAAACAATGCATGAATGCACACAAAAAGACTCAACTTACTCATGTAAGAATCAATTGTCCACTCAAAGATTCAAGTTGTGACTCACCATTATCAAAGATTCTCAAGTTCACAATACTTGCTTCAAATGCAGGTTCAAGCTCAACAAAGGTACTTAAATGCCCTCACACAAAAAATGATTCCATATTCACACACAATGGTTCAACAATTTATAGCTCTGGAATCACAATCAACACCCACACTCACACTCACAAAGATGAACACATGCATGACTCTACCCATAGGTTTGCCCTTATTTTCCAATCAACACTTACTTCAGCTCACTCAAGATCAAAAAGGTCTTTTCAAGGCTTGTAACGGGGCTGAGTGTAAGGGTATGGTGATTTAGGCTCAGTGGATTCTATCCTCATGAAATGTGGTATCAATAATACTTTCTTCCCTTTTCTTCATCATTCTCATTCAAGCTCAAAAGTCACCCCATTATTCACTTTCCATGAAATACCAGACACCCCATTTTCTTTTGCACTTTATTTCAAACTTTTTCACTCTTTTTCTTTTTCGTACTTCTTTTCATTTTATTTTTTTTGTTTGGAGGGGTTCCATCTTTCTCAAAAATCATGGGTCAAAAGGGGAATTTCTTTGCACTTCTTGATTTACCTTTTTTTTTCACCACACACCCAACTTAGGCTTTTGGCCTAAGTTAGCTATTCAAACAAACCACAAATCACGAGGATTATGTTATGGGTACTGGATAAAGAAAGGTCACAATTTCACCAAGTTTCTTCCAAGAAAAGGCTAAGGCTCAAAAGGTGCTCAAGCAAAGGTCACACACTCACAAGGTAGGCCACAAAAGAGCTATATTATCAAATTGTTTCACACCCTTCAAAGTTGTCTAAGATCATTTCAAGAGATTGCATCACTTAGTCAACCAGACCAACGGGGCAAATTCTAGGTGTCATCACACATGGTTCATGGAAATCTCATCATACAAGGCATTGGCACCAATATCAAACAAGACTCCACACTTTCACTAGTGTGCAATAATCATCACAAAAGACTCATTCGATAACCGGCCAGTCACAACGAGATGCAAAAAGTTCACATACTTTCTATGCAACTTCATTTGGCCTCATCGTAGCCGCACATTCATTTTTGTTCGATTATGAGCACTATTCTAGTCATCGGTATTGATAAGACTGATACTCAAATTTGCAAGAGAACAACCACTTCAAACACAATCAAGAGGTGGCACAAATTTTTCGAATGGATCAAAAATCATTTTACAATCAAAATAAGGAGCCACAAGCTCAATAATCCACAAAACAATGCTAAACACAATTTATAGCTCAAAAACCCAATATATAACCAAAACAATAATCAGAAAGATGGGCCTCACCCCACCACAAAACAAAAGCTATTTGTCCTCAAATGCAACAAAGTATCCAAAAAGTCAGTAAACGAAAGACAGAGAGGGAGGTAAAGAGAAATCCTGTCTAAACAGTCGCTCCATCTGTCTGGGCATCAGTGCCCGGTGTAGTACTCTGAACTTGTGCATCAGTGCTAAGAGTCACATCAGAAGTCGTGGGTCCACTAGGAGCTGCCATGAGCATCTCTGTCAGTGATGTCTAATTCACCGACTGTACAATCGTCTCCTCTAGATCTGGCAGGTCTCCATATATGTTCTCTTCCCTCACCTCTATCTTCTCCTCCACGATCTCTGCATCTGACTCATCAGCTGTTATACCATCCTGGTGCACCTCTGTGGTGGTGGCCGGAGCAATCTCAGAAATCTCTGGGGAATCTACATCGTTTGCTGCCTTTAATAGGGAAGTGAAGTCAGTGGACTTCAAATAGTCCACGTCCTTCCTCAGATCCGCAACCTCGACTTTTAAAGCCGTAAACTCAGAAGTCTCCCCCTGAACCTCGACTTTCAAAGTCGTAAACTCAGAAGTCTCCCCCTGTCTGCTCTCACAAGCCTCAACTCTCGCAGTGAGAGCGTCAATAGAAGTTCAGATAGGGGGTCAGTGCAGCTAAAATAGCAGCCTCAATCATCCATTGCACATCAGCCTTCAATCTAGTGGCCCCGACATCAGTTGAATAGGTTATGTGCCCCATCTTCAAGAGCATGGCCTGAGTGATCTTGGTGAGCTGGGCTGAGGTAGAAGCACCCGGAGCTTATGAAAAAGAAGTAGGAGCAGATGTACCTGAAGTCCCAGAGGCCGAAGTAGCCAAAGATGCCTCTGCAGGTATACAACCAATGTCCACCTACGGAGATGTATCCACCGGAGCTGCTCTCCTCCTGTCGGCCTCCTCTCGAGTGTATTCGGCCTCTATATGCATGATATATGTAGAGGAGAAGGGAATAACCACAATATCTCTCATCGCATCCCAAGGTACACCAGCACACCGGCATAACTTCGTGATAAAGACCGGGAATGGTAGGGAAGTCTGCCTCTGCTTGGCCATCATGGCCATCTCCTGCTCAATAAGGAGTCCCAAGTTTACGCCCCTCCGGGATATATGATCGACCCAAGGCAGGCCGCCTTGGGGTGGAGTAGGATGGACTCATTTTGGGATGACATGATAGTGCTGCTAATGAAGACAAACCAAAACTAAGCAACAATATTCAAATCTCTCTTCTCGATGGGGACCCCTGCCTCGATCAACCTCGGGGTGGTATTGGAAATCAACGGAGCAAGCCAGCCCTTCAAGTCATCCAAGGACTAAGTAGTAGGGAAGCCCTCATATGCTACTATAGCTCCTAGATCCTTGTTGAGTACAGTATTAATGTACTCACTGTTACACCTTACTTCATTTCCTCTGACCATGATAGATGTCACTGGTCTGAACTCACTTGCCTTCGTCTTACTTTTAGGAACCAGATCACCATATGCTGAATAAAACTCCCGGACCCATGTAGGCATGTACGGGCCTCGGGGTCTAATGAACTGCTCAAAACGATGATACTGAACAGGGTCCCTTACTGGGGAGTGTTTGCCCTCAAGACCTTCTGTGGAAAGTAGCTTCTCCTCAAGGATAGTTCGTAACCAATCGACTTTCAGCCTATTAAGTAGCCTAAGAGGAGGGACCACAAGTGACACTGAAGCCACAAGAGGTGCCGAAGCTGGCATTGTATCTGCTGGAGAAGGAGTGGTAGTTGTCGGGACTCTAGATGAGTTAGGACGAGATCTAGCACGGAGCTCTGTCCACCTGCATTGTAGTGGTTGGTCGTCCTCTGGCTCAGATAGTGCAGCCTGGAAGTCGATGGACTCTCTCACCCTGCCGGATTTATGCTCCGGAACCTCAGCAACTGGCTTCTTGCCTTTGCCCTTGCCTCTTGTTTGAGGCTCTGTTCTTCCCTTTTTAGGAGGGTTGGTTCCCCCTTCATTTATGACTACTCCATATGCTCGTTTACGATAGAGCATACCAATGTTAGTCCTAGCCATATCTACAAAACATCGAACAAAGTGAGGAACAGTTCAAGCAAAAACACAGAACAATAGCTACAGACAGACTCGCCGATCGGATCGGCGAGTCGCCGAAAGGATAAGCTCAAAATTTTCTTAGAAAAATGGCATGTCGGAGATGGGAAAGGCCTTTCGGAGAATCTCGAATAGCTTTCGGCGAGCAAGGATTAACCCGCCGAAAGTTATAGTGTATTTTAGGGGTTAGGGGCACAGAAAGGTCGATCAAGGAAGACTTTTCGGCGAGTCGCCAAGTGCACTCGGCAAACTCAGGCTTCTCGCCTAAAGTTATAGAACCTAACTCAAGTTTAAGCATGAAATTAAAGGCGATAAGGGGGAATTCGGCGAACCATCAAGTGGTTCGGCGAGCTCGATCCAGCTCGCCAAATGACCCAACGTGCCTACTTTCCACCCCATCTTCCAAATTCAACCCCACAGCCCCCGAAAACAAAATTAAAACATGCACTCCTCTAATTAAGCTAAGACCTATTACACCCATGCCCCTGGGACACTCAAACTTCTCCCAGTTTAGCCAAATTTGGCCATTTGACGACTTTTGCCCTTAAGAATGACGTCAATCGCTCCATCATTGGGCAAATTACGTCATTTGGCACAAATGCGGTTTACTTAAGCACGTAAATTTCGGGAAATCAACAACAAAGGCATTACGGGTAAGATATTTGAATTAAAGCAGGCATTCTAGCATACGATCACTATCAGAGAGGACCAGCTCACACACTAAGATAAGAAATCATTGCATAAGAGTAAAAATTACTAAAAATAAATTCGAGGCTCGGAAAACTAACCTTTGAAGTTGAATAAGTACTTTGAGATGCTAGGCAGCAAAGAAATCCAACTCTGAACACAAACTTGACGACTAAAATGCAATAAAAACACAAAAATCTAGAATACTAAAGTGCGGGTGTGATTTTGGAAAGTTGGAAAGTGAGGGAAAGTGAAGGAGTTTTAACGTTTGAACTTTTTGGCCTTAAAAACCATCCAGTTCTCGCCCATTCGGCGACATTAGTTTTGCTCGCCGACCCACTCAGCAACAAACCAATTGGGCACTTACCTCGCCTAGTTTTACAAGACCTCCAATTAATGTGGGTGTCCAAATGGCGGACTAAGTTGATATCGCCAACCTGGTCGGCAATTCGGCGATTCACCAATTTGCTCCTAGGCTCGCCGAGCTTTACAGACTTAACCCCAAGGGTTTCTTGAGTCCAACGGTGGTCCAAATCGGGCTTGTCGGCCTCTTCAGCTAGTCTCCAACTAGACTTCTAGCTCGCCAACCTGCATTTTCAAACACATGCCACACTTCAACCTACAAAATCAACACACGATTATTTCTAAAATGAAAATAAAGCAACAAACCCTTCGGTTGCCTCCCAAGAAGCGCCTTAGTTAACGTCATGGCACGATGCAAGTCCCCACTTAATTTCCATTTGTGGGGTTTGCCTCATTTTCACGGGGCAGCCCCTCTTTTGGCTCTGGGTAGAGACAAGATAGCACTTGGTCCATTTGGGACTCTAGCAGTTGAATGAACATGGAATGAGAGGTTGTCATCTGATTTAGCATCAAGAAATTCTCTCGTATCTCCTCCAACACTATGTCGTGCTCTTTGACTTTATGTAGAATGAGTGAGAGGACCTCTGCAATTTGCCCACCCTCTTGCTTCTTCGTCCTTCGACGCTCGTGAGGGGGAACGTACTTGTCCTTCTTATTGGACACTACATCCAATTCCATGAATTTCTTGGCCAAGACATCCAGCTGAGTCACCAATGCGGCTAGTTCTTGGTCCTTTTCTGTCTCCTTGTTGGTCCTAATCATGGCATCAAGGAGTTGGGCTACTGTTTGATAGGGTTGTTATATCAAACAACCCAAGAAGAGGTGATCAGTTGTGCTTTTATTTTTTAGGCCAAGACCTCTGTGGAAGCATTCCAGAAGAATCTTTTTTGGAATTCCATGAATTGGGCACTGCTACAAGAGAGCGTTAAACCGTTTTCACAACTCGTAAACTGACTCACCCTCCAATTTACTGAAACTTAGGATGTTATCCCTAAGCATCATCATTTTCAAAGAAGGGTGGTCCATTGGTTTGTCGTTGCTACAAGATATGTTCCAAAACACAAGCAAGCAAAACAAAACTAAAAGTAAGTAAGTTCAACTATGACTAACAAGAACAAAACTCAACTTAACTAAAGAATCTTAACCAACAGCACTCCCCGGCAGCGGCGCCATTTTGATTAATAACGTTTCAAAGACACCTCAATTCTAAGCATCAACGATCGTTAGTTAGTAATATAACTCAACTAAATAATTTGGGGTCAAATCCCATAGGGAGTGGTACGTGTTTAAGATTCAATTACAAAGTACGAATATGTTCAAGTCAATAATAGGTATAGACATTGTCGAAGAAATACATAACTCAAATTAAGGGGTGACACAACTGTCAAATAACAGGGGGGTTTGATTGTAATTATCAACTACAACAACAGCAAATAACACGAATTAACAAGCAATGAGATGGGTTCTTGGGATGTGATTCGATTATAGGCTAATATAGACAAATGGTAATTGCAACTGATAGTAAATAGCCAAAAATCAGTGAATAAGCTAGACTTTAGTGGGTAAAAACTTTCTCTCGAACAATTTACCCCAAATCAAGTTGGTTTCTCTCAAACACCAACAAGCAACTCTCTCGAGCTAAACCCATGACAACCCAATACCCACAGACCATCAATTCAGTAATCTTGGTTTAAAACCTCTCTCTCGAGCAAGCCAAAAATACGAAGGTAGAATTGCATTTGCAACAACAACCCTTTAAATTAGACCACAATTACTGAATGAAATCACTTATAAACATCATTTAATCTAACAATTAGCAATATCCACAAGCTAAATCAACCCATAATCACACCCCAAGAATTGGGGTTTTAGTTAGACATCATAAAAAGATAGAAATTGTTACCAAATTGTGTTTCCAGCAACTAGTAAGATTAATTTCGTGTTTACAAAGGTCCAAATGGAAGAATCTCAAAGACCCACTTCCAATTTCTCAAAAATGGAAAACTTCAATAATTCAAATCTAAGGAAATCTTTGTCTCAAAACTCAGAGTTCTAACTCCAAAACTCAAATATTCTTCTATTAGGAAAACTGCTACTAAACTAAATATTCAAAAATATATTTATAGTTGACAAAAATATGCTGCGAAGGACCTTTCAGCGCAGTAAGTCGGGCTCGCCGATCAACTCGGCGATCCGCCTTTTTTCCAAGTTCATCGCCTTTCTGCTTTGGCCTTCAGTATCCTCAAGTTCTGTAACTTTGGGTGATCTAATCACTGCATCGCGGAACCGTTCGGCTACATGTTGACTACTCCTTTCTCTCACCAACTTGATTTTCTACTTCAGGGCTTGACACACGAGAACTTTAGGCGAGGTAATAGCCACTCGGCGACTCGCCCAATGGATTAGGCGATCAACAGGTCGTCTTTTCTTCGTTCTTTTAGCTGCCTTGTTACCTTTTGCCCATTAGTGTCCATGCTTTGTTCCTCAATACAAATTCCTGGAAATCAAGGATTTTACATCAGTTATTGGCACAAAATAAGCATTTGAGGACACTAAATCTATCCAAATAAATCCTAAATGAATCCAAATCGTGGACTCATTAGTTACTCCATCTCATGAGATATACTTTGGGAAACCCGGACTCTACTTGTGAGAGTTCCCATCTTGGAAGCCGGACTCAACTAGGTAAAAGCTTCCATCTCAATACAATATCCACTCGGTGCTAGGCATACATCCCACAAGATAGCTTATTAAACTATTACTTAATTCATGACTTTTGGAGGGATGTCCTTGCAAGCCAATCCATAATTCTAGTGATTCTATCACTTTATGCAATTAAACACTCTTAATTCAACATACTAGCTTTACTCTCAAATCCCTAACACTCATCATTCATAACTACAAGCCTTACTCTCAAAGCTTTACTTCTTACCATCATCTTTCATATCTAGATTTCAAGGCATTCTAATCACATTCTTTATTATTAAGTGATTCTAGTCATAAATCATCATAGAGATTCAACTTCAAGCTTTACTAGTCATGATCTTTTATGTACACTATAATCTAATTCCATTCATGTCCACATGTTTATATTCTTGAACAATTACCATACAATTCATCTATTTTAGAAGATCAATCTTTTCGAGGAAGAACTTTGGGATCTTTTGGGGTTTGTGGAATTAATGACTTATTTGGGGTGGTTAGTGACTTAAAATAGTTTATATAGGTGTATAAAGTCCATACAAAATGACCCCCACTTAAAACCAACTAAAAAGGAATTTACTAAAAGACCCCTCACTAGGCAGTCATGGTGTCAGGCACCACGACATGGCTCACGAGCCGTGGTCAAGACCACGAGTCATGGTCATGGTCGTGGTCCTTGGGCAGTGGCTAAGTCTTGGTGTCTTGGCCTTCACAAATTGAAGGCACCTTCACGGGCCTTCCCACGAGTCGTGGTCAAGACCGCTGGCCATAAAGTGGCTCATGAAGGTGAGCCACCTTAAAGCAGCCCTTAGGGAGCTAGTGTCTTGCCTTCATGGACCACACCACGAGTCGTGGTCCACACCACTGGCCGTGGTGGTGGTCGTGGAGTTGAGGCAGTGTGGCCCCAAGCTTGGGATAGCCTTGGCCTTTGCCTTGGCTCTTGCCCCTTTGACTTGGCTCATGCCCTCAAGCCTTGACTTGTTGCACCCTCACTTAGTAGCCCTAGGTGGCCTACTAAACTATGGGATGTTACATTATCTCCCCCTTAGGAACATTCGTCCTCGAATGACGATTTTAAAACACTTCTTAAAGAAAACGACTCTAGACTAGCAACCCATCATCCATGCAACTCATCTAAATGCACATAGACAAAGGAAGAAAACTTCAATTCCAAGCTAATCATACTCAATGCAACATAAAGGAATAGGAACTACATCTACCAACTCAAAATGCACGAAATTCTATATCTACTCATAATCAAGGAGGAACTACCATCTCCTAGCTAAAACATGATCAACATACACTCATGGAGCCTCTATGCAATTTACTCTCAAAAAGCATTTATTCTAGGAGGAATCTTTCACCCCCAAACTACGGCATGCTCATTAACTCATCTCATGAAGTCAAATAGGCAACTCTACTCAATCCACTACAACATGAGGTAAAACAATGCACATAAGCCATTTCTATCAAGACCTAAGCTTTTTCATGAACATGCATATAAGGAAAGCATGGTAAGACATAAACACACAATAACCTTGCTAGATAGGCACACCATCTCCCCCTTCGGAGTAAGCCTATACTAACTCTTCTAAACATCATTCATACTAAAGAAAACTTCAAGGCCCGACATAATAAGTCACAAAAGGACAAGTAATCCGGAATTTACTAAAGCATAAAACACATACCGGTAGCAACATAAGGAGAGCACTCTTGATCCTTTTTAGCTTTGAGGGCATAGAACCTATTCCTCTTTTGAGCACTCTCATCCAGACCACTAGTGGCAACTTGCTTATCCTCTCTTCCATTAGCCTTAAGAACCGCGCAATCTCTCATTTTGTGCCCACTCTTTCCACACCCATAAAAACCCTCTGTGCCGGTCAGGCACTTACCATGGTGATTCCTCCCACACTTGGTGCAAGTAGGTTTAGGAAATGGAGACCCACTACCTTTATCTTGGTCAAACCTAGGGGTGTTGGAAGAATCTTGACCGGAATACCTTGGTTTAGATTTAGGTCTACCTTGTCCATCGGACTTAGCATTGGAGAAGTTTCCATCACCGGTCCTAGTCCTCTTTGCCTCCTTATTCTTCTTCCTAATTTTTGACTCCTCAATTTGTTGAGCATACACGATAAGCCTAGAGACATCCATGTCATGAAGGAGCATTGACGTACGGCACTCTTCTTCAACCAAATCGGACACACCCATCAAGAACCTACTCATCTTATCTCTCGGATTGACCACCATAGATTGTTACGACTCGAGCCTACACCCCAGACGTAATACGGTGTATAAGACTCCGAAGAGCCTCATACAAGCCTCATAGCATTCATAACATAAGACATAAGAAAATGGTACGAAATTTAAAAAATGTTATCCATACAATCGAAGTCATTATTTAAAAACAAACAACGGAAGTCTAACTTTGTCTCACATGGCCATCTAATATAACTTGAATCAAAGATAAGGTAACAACCCTTCAACATAGTCCGAAACGTAAAATGACATAAAAGAAATAGAAATGAGCAACTCTCGTCCTCAAACCATGAGGACACACCACTAGCTTTGGAGAGAATCAATCCAAGCTTTGAACACTAGAAGTCACCTTAAGATCCGGAACCTACAATTTGTAAAAAATGTAGAAGAAATATAGGTTAGCACAAATATATACTAAGTATGATAGCCATGCAAAAATCTTGCTAAAAAGGACATTTTGGTTGAAAACCATGCTATATGTCAAGTTTGAGAAACTTCAAGCATCTTTAGTATAAACACATAAGACATAAGGATATTCAGCATGTAAGTCATTAGAATATAATAGAACCATCGTGAAAGTAACCCTAACTTATACTTGTGCAATGTATAAATGGCATCCCATAATACCATTCATACTAAGTACCACTTTGAGGCCACCATAACATACTTACCATTCTTCATTCTCATCTTTAGTCAATAATCATAGACATTCACATTTAAAAAGGCATGACAAGGAAAGCAATGCATAATAACATTTCCAAGTTAAGCATTCATTATTACATTAAGCCTTTAAGTCAACATTCTCATTAGCATCATTATGAGCACATTCATTTCATTAGACATTAAGACATTACAGAAACACACCATAGCCCTCTTAAATCCTACTCGTGCAATGCATGAATGGCATCCCATACTACCACCCACACTTCATAGAACCTCTTGAGTAACCATAGCACATAACTCACATGATGGGAATAAGCCCTAACCGACATAGACCATGCGACCTTAACATGGAATCCGGTGTCATGTACCTGATGTTTGCATAATCAAGACACAACTTCTAATGCAAGTGTCTAGGATCGTACATTAGTATAGTAACCCAACCAAGGGTTGGGGTCGAGTCCTAAGGGAGTGGTTCCTGAAAATTAGTGGTTAAGCACGAAAGTGCTAAAACTAACCGTAGCTAAAGACTTTATCGAATGAAGACATGACAAATTAAAGGGTTTGACACGAGTGTCAATTATCAATGGGGGGGTTTGTAAGCAAGTAAAGAGAAAAATCAGCAAAAATAAAAAGAGATACGAATGCGGAGACGGGATTCTTGGGATGTGATAGGAATATGGGTTAGACTAGACTATTGGGTACATGCTTTTGATAGTAAATCCGTTGAATATTTGTTACTAGGCTAGACTATAGTGGGGGTAAATTCTCTCTCGAGTAACTTACCCCGAATCAAATGGGTTCCTCTCGGACACCCACTTGCCGCATGAAGAACAGCCTCCGCCTTAGCCCACTCACTCTCTTGAGCTGAGTGTGTGGGAGAAGGACTAGGGTTCACTCTCTCAAGCTGAACCTCATGTCGACCCACTCCCACCGGCCATCAATTTAGTAGTTTTAGTTTTACGACCTCTCTCTCGAGCAAGCCGAAAACACAAAGGTGAAATCGTATTTGCAACTATAATTTCATTAAGTTCCAATGCAACTACTAAACAAAATCACATCTAAACAACAAATAAACTATCAACAAGCAAGACCCAACAATTA
Source organism: Solanum gracilifrons (assembly GCA_029582605.1). Classification (NCBI taxonomy): domain Eukaryota; kingdom Viridiplantae; phylum Streptophyta; class Magnoliopsida; order Solanales; family Solanaceae; genus Solanum; species Solanum gracilifrons. The sequence goes on from JAJOOH010000730.1 coordinate 16,987, forward strand.
ATCTAACCCATATTCACAAAAGCACACCCCAAGAATTGGGGTTTTAGCTACACATGTAAAAGAGGTGAAAATGTATACCAATCTCAATTTCCATCAATGGGTAAGCAAGATTAAGTCTTAAAACAAGTCAAAAGTGAAGAATCCACACGACCCAAGTCCAAAATCTTGGAGTTGAAACCCTTTGAATCTTCAAGTTCTTCAAAACCCTCTCCAAGCTTAGAGAGAATATTCTAAGTCTGATATTAAAAATCTGATAATAATAATTTCTACTCTCATACTAAGCCACAAAACATCAACTAGTATTTATAGTTTTCAAAAAATGTGTTGCGAAGGATCACTCAGTGAAGTTATTCGGGATCGCCGATCAACTCGGTGATCCGCCCTTTGGTCTAGTTCATCGCCGTCTTGCATTAGCCTTCAGCATCGTCATTTTTTAGATCATGGGGTGACATAGTATAGCTTCGTGGAACTGCTCGGCGATACGCCGACTACTCCTTTTCACCGCCGATTTGATCCTTTCCTTCAGCGCTCAACACACAGGAACAAAAGGCGAGGATAAGGCCTTTTGGCGACTCGCCGAATGGGTTCGGCGATTCTCAGATCTTCATTTCATCGTTCTTTCTACTGCCTTTGTTCCTTTTTGCAAAGTAGTGTCCATGCTTTCCCTCAAACTCCAAATACCTGAAACTTAAGTGTTTTCATCAGATATTGAGACAAAATATGCATTTGAGGACACTAATTCTATCAAAATATAGCCCTAAATGAGTCCAATTTAAGGACTCATCAGCACCCCCAACTTAAACGTTTGCTTGTCGTCAAGTAAAACTAAAGTTCAACCGTTCAAACAAAGATGTCTCAAACAGTGCTACACAAGACTCAATCATGAATACACACAACAAAGACTCAATTTACTTATGCAAAGATCAAATGTGCACTCAAAGATTCAAGTTGTGACTCACCAATATCAAAGAATCTCATGCTCACAATACTTGCTTCAAATGCAAGTTGAAGCTCAACCAAAGTGTTCAAATGCCCTCACACAAGAAATAAGTCCATATTCACACACAATGGTCTACAATTTAAAGCTTCGGAATCAAATGCAACGCTCACACTCACAAAGATGAACATGATGCATACTTTCACCCATAGATTTGCCCGTATTTTTTTATCAACATTTGTTTCAGCTCACTCAAGATCAAAAAGGTCTTTTCAAGGCTTGTAATGGGGCTGAGTGCAAAGGTATGGTCATTTAGGCTCAGTGACTTTCATCCTCATGAAATGTGGTGCTCACAACACTTCCTTTCCTTTTCCTTCATCATCCTCTTTAGTGCTCATAAGTCATCCTATTATTCACTTTCCATGGATTGTTTGGAAACCCCATTTCTTTTATACTTTATTCCACAACTTTTTCATTCTTTTTCTTTTCCTTTCTCTTTTCTCTTTTTTTTTTATATGGAAGGGTTCCATTTTTCTCAACACCATGGGTTAAACGAAACTTTCCTTGTACTTCTTGACTTTCCCTATTCTTTTCACCACACCCCCAACTTAGGCTTTTGGCCTAAGTTGGCTATTCAATCAACCACAAATCAAGAGGATTATAGGTAGTGGATTAAGAGAGGTCTAGTTTTCATCAAGTTTCTTCCCAAGAAAGGTAAGGCTCAAGGGGTATTTAAAAGAGGTTCACACACTTACAAGGTAGGTCACAAAAAGAGGTATATGTCAAATTGGCTTACACTCTTCGAAGTTGCCTAAGATCATATCAAGAGATAATCTTACGTAGTCAACCGGACCAACGGGGCAAATTCTAGGATCCATCATGCATAGTTCATAGGTAAGCTCATCACACTAGGCATCGACACTAAAGTCAAACAAGACACTTTTGTTAGTGTGCAACGGTCATCACAAGAGAATCAATTTGATACATGGCTAATCACAACGAGATGCAAAGAGTTCACATATTGTCTATGCAACTTCATTTGGCCTCATCGTAGTCGTACATTCATGTTCGTTCAATTATGAGCTCTATTTGAGTCATCGATATTGATCAAAACCAATACTCAAATTTGCCAAGGAACAGCCACATTCAAGTGCACACAAGAGGTGACGAAAATTTGTGAAAAATTTTAGAAAGGTCAAAATCATTTTCAATTAAAACAAAAGGAGCCATAAGCTCAAACATCCACAAAAATAGTATATAATGAATTGCACGCATAACGACCCAAACGTATCAACAAAACATCAAACAATAATAGTCACACACAAGGTGGGCCTCACCCCACCACAAATAAAAATAATTTGTCCTCAAATGAAAATAACACAAAATCTAAAATGTAAAATAAAGAAAGACAGAAAGGGAGTTAAAGAAAAATCATGTCTATGTAGTCTCTCCATCTGTCGAAGCATCAGTGCTCAATGTGTCAGCCTGGAATTTGATAATGGTCCCCGGAGCCTCTTCAGAAGATTCAGCGGCAACTGACTTACTAAGATTGTCCAAGTCATGAGCCGCCAGAAAGGAGCGGATAGTTGTGAAGAATCCACATCTCCACGAGGGAATAGTGGAGTCTCGGGGATTTATTCTCTTGCTTGTACTGGGTTCTTGCCCTCATTATCCGTTTTGGGAGGATCTATTGCCTTTGTAGTTTTCCTGAAATTTTTCACTCTTGTTTGTCGGGGTGGCATATCTATTCCCGCTACTTTCGGTCTAGCCATTTATGCAAAGCTTTGAGAAAAAGTTAGAAAGTATTCGGACAAAAGCAAGGTCGTTCAATTGCAGAATCACTTCACCGAACCAATTGTCAAATCGCTCAACTACTTAGGCGGTGCGTCGAGTGGAGTGCATAGAGAATACAAGGGTGCAAACAAAGGGCGAATAGGAAGTCTTTCGGCGAGGCGCTAAATGCGTTTGGCGACATCATGCTTCTCGCCGAAAGTTACAGAATTCAACATCACATTTAGCATTGAATTAAAGGCGAGATGGGGATTTAGGCGTACCGCCGAGTGCTTCAGCAAGCTCGACCCAGCTCGCTAAATGACCCAATGTGCCTACTTTAGACCCACCTTCCCGAATTCAACCCCGCAACCCCTGAAAGAAAAATCAAAACATGCAATAGTCAACTTAGGCTCAGGCCCAATAACATTTATGCATAACCCACAATTTTTTTTTATCCATTTTAAAGCGCAATCTTCGGGAATTAACTTAATACAGGCAAAAATTGTGAACCAATCAGGTAAACAAGTATTTTAATCCTACCAGAGAGGACCAACACACATCATCAAAGTAATGTCATCGCATTTGAGCACAACTTTTGATAAAAGGAACGTTGGGCTCGGAAACCAACCTTGGATGCTGATTAAAATGCTACTGAGATGTTAGGCGGCAACGCAATCCAGATCCAAGCACAATTTAATAACCAAATCACAATAGATATGCAGCGATATTGAGAATAAAATTAGGTGCGAGTTTGTAAAGTTTGAAAATGAGGGAGAGCATAAGAAATTGAAACTTTTAAACCTTTGACTTGAAAAACCATCCAGTTCTTGCCCCACTCTACAACATTAGTAATGAGCATCGAACCATTCAGCGTGAGTAATCACCTTCCTTGCCAAGTTCTACAGAATCCCCCAATTAATGTGGGGATCCAAATGGCGATACAAATCGGGGTCGCCGAGCTGATCAGCGACTCGCCAATAATTTATTTAGGCCCACCGAGTTTTACAGACCTCAAACCCAAGCTGGGTCGGACCAAACGGCGGTGTGAGTCAGGTCGCCTAATACTTTGGTGACTCACCAACCGACATTTCCCTCGCCAATCTCTTTCTTTCCAAATGCTTCCCACACTTCTTCCTGCACAATTAACACACCATTATTTCTAAAACCAACATAAAGCAAAAAAAGGTTTTTGGGTTGCCTCCCAAATAGCGCCTTAGTTAACGTCGTTAACCTAGTCCTCATCCTCGGAGTCGGCCACGGTGTAACTAGGTGAATCCTCGGCAAACGGTGGATAGTGACCTGATATCAAATGGCCTATCTAGGCATCTTGCAGCTAAATTGTCATGGAGTTAGAGGTTGACATTTCATTTAGCATTTCGATGTTCTCTTTCATCTCATTCAGTACCTTGTTTTGTGCTTCAATTTTCTGTTGAATGAGTGAGAGAACTTCATCATTTTGCACACCCTAATGCTTCTTCTCATTTTTACACTCTCGTTGGGAGAAGTGCTTGACCTTTTCCGTGGCTTGTGCTTCCAAGTCCATGACTCGTTTGGACAGAATGTCTACTTGAGCTACTTGTGCGTCCCACTCGTGTTTCTTTTGGGCTTCCTTATTGGTTTCAACCGTTCCATTAAGGAGATTTGCTACTACTTCATAGGGCTGGTGTAGCATACCACCCGTGAAAAGTTGATCGGCGATACTTCTATTTTCGGGTCCAAGACCCCTATAGAAGCACTCCAGTAGCGCTTTGTCGGTCATCCCATGTTATGGGCATGGTTCTAGCACTGCTTGAAACTTCAGCCACATTCCTGAATGGTTTCATCCCCTACATGTTTGAACGTTAGGAGGTTGTCCCTAAGGTTCAACAGTTTCAAGAGGGGGTGATCTGTTTGATACACATAATGATCATTCATATCCATGTTTATGCTTCAATACACAAACAAGCAAAACGAAACTAAAAGTAAAGTTAGTGAACTACAATTAAGATGAACAAAAATTTTACTAAACTAAGAATTCTCAAGTGACACTACTCCCCGACAGCGGCACCATTTTGATGTTTGCGTAATCAAGACACAACTTCCATAGCAATCCGCCCTTTGGACTAGTTCATGGACGTCTTGCTTTAGCCTTCAGCATAGTCGTGTTTTGGTTCATTAGGCGACATAGTACAGCTTAGCGAAACTGCTCAGCAATAAGCCAACTGCTCCTTTTCACCGCCGATTTGATCATTTCCTTCATGGCTCAACACACTGGAACAAAAGGCGAGGATAAGAACTTTTGGCAACTCGCCGAATAGGTTCGGCGATTCTCAGATCTTCATTTTGTCGTTCTTTCTACTGCCTTTGTTCCTCTTTGCTAAGTAGTGTCCATACTTTCCCTCAAACTCCAAATACCTAAAACTTAAGGGTTTTCATCAGATAGTGAGACAAAATATGCATTTGAGGACACTAATTCTATCAAAATATAGCCCTAAATGAGTCCAATTTGAGGGGTCATCAGTCCCACACCAAAAAGAGTTGATCTACTTGCCTAAGGTAGAACCGATAACATTTTAGCTTAGGTTGATGCACTAGCTAATAACCTATGTTGGCACATAGTTATGGGATAAGAAACGTATTCATTGAAACCCGGCCTAACATGGGTAGAGCTTCCACCTTACCATATCCAGTCAGTGCTAAGCTTTAAATTCTCATAGAGAAGTTCATTCTCATTAACATTATTATACTTGAAAGGGCTACCACCATTAGGTCTACCGACCTAAAGTACATCATTACACACATGAAAGGGCCACCACCATTAGGTCTACCGACCTAAAGTACATCATTACACACATGAAAGGGCCACCACCATTAGGTCTACCGATTCAAGGTATATTATTAGGATACCTCATTGAGTCCTCAAGAAAGGGGCACCACCATTAGGTCTACCGATTCAAGGTTTATCATTATAGTAGTTCATAGACTCATCATCAAAGGGCCACCACCATTCATTCTACCGACTCAATATAAAGCCTAAGAATACTTCATTAATCATTTATGAAAGGTCTACCACCATTAGGTCTACCGAATCAAGGTACATTATTCATTACATGAATGGGCTACCACTATTAGGTCTACCTATTCAATGTTTATTAAGTCAAGATACTTTAGTTACACAAGAATAGGATGCCCTAATCATACCAATTCAATGTACATCAATCAAGATCACTTTCAATTACACAAGAAGAGGATGCCCTAAGCCAACCAATTCAAGGTATATCATTACACTGAAGAAACCTTTTACAACATGTCATCATCACTCACAAGTGTATAATTGAGAATAACCTTTCAATAATATCATGATTTCATTATAGTCATAATCACATTACTTTCATTGAAATCACAAAGCATATATATAAGCATCATAATTATACATCAATCTTCATAATTTGCCCTTCAAGGCCATGAATCATAATTCACCAACACACCTAGAATTACTACAATTTAGGCATAAATAATGACATAATTCAAGTAACTAAACCATTACAAGATCAATTGCATAACATTCATCTTACTACAATTCACCCATATCAAAGTCATAAATTAGGGTTATGGGGAAATCATGGATTCATGGGGGATTTTATCTTAAAACCACCATAAAACAACAATTCAATCTTAATATATATTATAATTAAACCATTGAAAACGTTTTGAGAAAGAATCCATGACCTAGAATGAAAACCCTTAGTTTAGGAGAATTTCCAACTTTGAAATTGAAGGTTTGAGGACTTCATGGATGGAAAGTTAACCATGAATCAAAACTACCATAGCTTAATTGAATATTCCTCAAGAAATTGAGTTAAAAATTGAGTCCTTGACCTCTTCTTCTTCTTCAATGGAGGTTTTAGAGAGAGAATTATTTGGAGAGGAGGTGATTACTATTTTGGGTTTGGGAATTATGCAGTGTAAAGGGGTGGTTGATGACTTAAAAGGTCTTAAATAGGTCTAATTAATCAATATAAAATGAACTCTTACTTAACTAACCACGCTAGAAATTTACCAGGTTGCCCCTCACTTGACCGAATTGGACAGCACCTCGGGACCCCATCCACGACCCCCACCTACGGGGAGTGGATGGCCCCACGGACTGTACTGGTCAAACGTGGCTGGGGTCTGTAGCTTCAAACAATGAGGGAAGGTCTATCCTTGACCCACGACCCCCACCTATTGGGCGTGGGTCCACCCACGGCTCGTGGGTGCCCTTTTCGTGGGTAGGCTACCTTTTGGCAGATTTTGGGTTCTTGGGGGTTAGGCTTTAAGGTCCCCCTCAAGGACCTTGGTTGGTTCTTGGGGGTCGTACCTTGACATTCAACCCCTAAATCCCTCAACCTAAGCTCGGAAAACCATTTTACAACATAAAACCCCACATCAAACTCAACAACTCACGCGTAAGACTCTAGTTTCACCTACTAGATTTCCAAGTCGTAACATAGATAGATCATACTTGGATAGTAGGGTAAATTTCAAGGCATACTCCTTAACACTCATGCTACCTTGTCTAAGGTTAATAAACTATTTCACTTTAGCATCCCTCAACTCTCGGGGAAAGAACCTATCAGGGATGCTTCTTTGAACCATTCCCACTCTATTGGGCCCATTTTCTACCGGCCTATTGTCTTTCCATTATTCATACCATATTTTTTCTATATCTCTCAATTGATAAGCGGCTAGCTCCGCTTTCTCTACCAAAGTCAATCCCATGATAGCAAGCACACTATACACCTCATCTATAAAATCTTGAGCATCTTCCTTCACTTTGGAACCATAAAACTCTAGAGGGTTCATCCTCAAAAACTCCCTCACTCTCAAAGCTGTGGAATTCACATTTGGATTAGCCGAAGAAACAACCTCCCTATTAGCTTGGATCGTCATGGTTTGGGTCAATATTTGGAGAGCCAACCTTATTTCCACATTTGTCATAGCCCCCGTATCAATAGAAACTTGAGGAGGAGCTTGTGGTGGAACTTGGAGAGGAACCTCTTTTAAATACAACTTTGAATACTTTTGGGTCACAGCCCATACAATAATCTCAAAACATGAAAATAAAAGACATAAAGGAAATAGTGGCTTTGTCCTCTAAGCTATGAGGACTCATCCAAATCTTCAAATTCCTTGCTCCGTAGAAACCCATCCTCAAGAATGGAACTCAAATCATTGAACCCTACATTTTATGAGAATGTAGACCAAGTATGTGTTAGTACAAAAGTACTAAATATGAAAGTTAGCATAACCTCATATGAGCATAATATCATAAGGTTTAGTCAACATCACACATAATCCATAGGCATAATCAAGTACTTCATGAAACATCAACTATAAGCATAAGAGACAATATCATAATCATAAGCAAAGTCTCCAACATAAGCATCATATAAGCATTATTCCATCCTTAGTCCTTCATATCATAAGAGAACCATTTCAAGAAATCTCAAAGCATACTAGTTCAAGGCATGGATAAGACCCCATAATACCATCCAAGCTAAGTATCCCTTTTGGGCATCATAAACATAGTCCATATACATAGTCAATTCTTAGAATCTCATAAGTAGCTTCAAGTCATACTAGTGCAATGTCTGAGTAAGAACACATAATCCCACTCACACTAAGTACCACCTTAGGCCATCATACATACTTACCATCTTTGATCTCATCCTTAACTTACTTCTCATAACCAAGGGAATCTCTCACCTTTAGTCAATCACAACATAACAAGGAAGGCAACTATAGCACAATTCTATCTAAAAATATATCATATAAGAGAACACTTTCTTGGATAACCTTAAGTCATACTTGTGCAATGCATGAATAAGACCACATAATCCTACCCATGATAAGTACCACTTTTAGGACATCATACTCATACTTCTTGATTTGGAAACTAGTCCCTCTCTTTAAGACATTGGAACTCTAGGATATTCTTCTTTAAGCATGGTTAGTCCCTCTTCTTTACTTTTGAACGCTATGAAATACTTACTCAAGCATATCTAAGTTCATTAGGTTAGAACACTTGGAGATGCTTCTTTAAGCATGTCTTAGTTTATTATTAACTTGGAACACTTTGAGATACTTACTCAAGCATGTCTAAGTTCCATAATAATCTTGTACTAGTTAGGAAAATAACCTTAACTGACATGGGACCACATGAGCTTTCATAGAATCCCCTCTGATGTTACCCACACCGAGAAGGGTTGGTCTATTTGCCTAGGGTAGAACCGGTTTGTTAGCTAAGTTGGTCCCACTAGCTATCTTTCCTACTAGGCACGTAGTTATGGGTTACAAAGATTTTACTAGGAAACCTAGACTCAACTTGTAAGGGACTCCATCTCATGAGATATACTTCGGGAAACCCAGACTCTACTTGTGAGAGTTCCCATCTTGGAAGCTGGACTCAACTAGGTAAAAGCTCTCATCTCAATACAATATCCACTCGGTGCTAGGCATACATCCCACGAGATAGCTTATTAAATTGTTACTTAATACATGACTCTTGGAGGAATGTCCATGACAACCAATCCATAATTCTAGTGATTCTATCACTTTATGCAATTAAACACTCTTAATTCAACATATTAGCTTTACTCTAAAGCCCTAACCATCATCATTCATAACTACAAGCCTTATTCTCAAATCTTTACTTTTTACCATCATCTTTCATATCTAGATTTCAAGGCATTCTTCATTATTAAGAGATTCTAGTCATAAATCATCATAGAGATTCAACTTCAAGCTATACTAGTCATGATCTATAATGTACAGTATAATCTACTTACAGTCATTTCCACATGTTTATATTTATGAACAATTACCATACAATTCATTTATTTTAGAAGATCAATCTACAAATCCTCAATTTCACCTTCTATGGCATAAACCCACATAATATCAATTTCATCAATTAGACTAGGTTTAACCATGGAAACCATATAAATTCATCAATATATCATGATTCATACTAAAACAATCATAAACAAGTAATATCCACCCAATTGGATTCATACTCAACAGTACCCACAATATAAGAAGAAACCCTAGCTAGAATTTGGGGTTCATCTTCACAATTGGGGGAAATCTAGGGGGATCCATGGATGAATAAGCTATCATACCTTGATTATAAATCCCTCACAACTCTTGCAACAATGGAGGAAGTTGACCTAGCTTGACCCTCTCTTCTTCTTCTTCTTCTTCTTCTTGGGTTTTCTAGAGAGAGAATTTTTTAGAGGAAGAACTTTGGGATCTTTTGGGGTTTTTGGAATTAATGACTTAGTTGGGGTGGTTAATGACTTAAAATAGTTTATATAGGTGTATAAAGTCCATACAAAATGACCCCCACTTAAAACCAACTATAAAGGAATTTACTAAAAGACCCCTCAGTAGGAAGCCATGGTGCTAGGCACCACGACTGGGCTTACGAGTCGTGGTCCTTGGGCAGTGGCTAAGGCTTGGTGTCTTGGCCTTCACAAATTGAAGGCACCTTCACGGGCCTTCCCACGAGCCATGTTCAAGACCATTGGCCGTGAAGTGGCTCATGAAGGTGAGACACTTTGAGGCAGCCCTTAGGGAGCTACTGCCTTGCCTTCACGGACCACACCACGAGCCGTGGTGGTGGTCGTAGAGTTGAGGCAGTGTTCCCCCAAGCTTGGGGCTGCCTGGCCTTTGCCTTGGCTCTTTCCCCTTTGCCTTGTCTCATACCCTCTAGCCTTGACTTGTTGCACCCTCACTTAGCCCTAGGTGGCCTACTAAACTATGGGGTGTTACACAATGGATCGTTTCCCACATTTCCAATTCATACCTTGACAAAATATATCACCACGAATGTAAACTGATATTGAAAAATATGAATTGTAAATTCAACCGTATAACACAATCCCCTTAGCTATCAACATTAGCTTGTACCTTAAAGATTTTTATGAATTCATGGATCTTCGCTTATCATTGATCGCATCTCCATCGATCTTACAATATCCTTCGCTAAAAAAAATTCGTCTTACACATTACTAAACTCAAGCAAAAACCAAAAGCACTTATCATCACACTCGAGCTAAATGTATGTACACTCCTTTCTAAAGTCTTTCCCAATAGTTTTTAACCAATCTGATGGACCTGTGACACTATTACCATAGCCACAGCAAAACGAATGAAATATCGCGTCTCTAAACCTAATTATCTACCCCTCTGAAGATACCTCTTTAGCCTTTGCAATCAAATTAAATATTCTTGCTCTCGCCCCTCTCTAAAGATTGTACGACATCCCCCTATTTTCATCATTATGACTCTAGATCTTTTAAATTCGATTCGAGTGGTGTTCCACCATCTCTTAAAACTTTTCATAAAACCACTTTACTCACCAAGTATTGGAAAACCACAACCTTATATACTCGCAAGCCGTAATTACTATACAAAATTCGCTTAACCAACAATCTTATTATATAGTTGCATCCCATCACAATCCATCACGCTCAGTCAGCCTTGACTATCACTACGACGTCAACCTTTTCATCAACATGACACTTCAAACTCAGGTATACTCATCAAATTCAAAGGACCAACCCAATTCTTTTTATATGCACTATCTTACTAAAATCTTCAATTTCCTTCACCCAAGTATACTCAATGGAACTTTATTTATCCATAAGCTTGTCATTTCGGTATCAATCCACTCCTTTATGGCTTAAGATAAAATCACAAGTCCTCATACTACCATCCTTCTTCTTAACAAACAAGACATGAGCACTACACGGGGAAGCGCTAGGACGGATGAAACCCTTATCAAGCAGTTCTTGGACTTGAGCCTTAAGCTCTCTCAACTCTACTGCAGACATGCGATAAGGAGGGATGGAAATGGGGAGAGTATCTTGTTCCAAGTCAATGCAGAAATTTATATGTCTATTCGGAGGCATACCAGGCAAATCGGTAGGAAACACTTCCTTAAATTCAGACACTACAAGAATAGACTCAATAGATGGAAACTCAACCTCAACATCCCGAACATGAGCCAAATATGCCAAGCATCCCTGCCCCACTAGTTTCCTAGCCCGAATGGAGGATATGACCTTAGCTGGCTTAAGCTTGTACACCCCTTCCCACTCTAACCTTTCCTTATCGGGGATCTTTAAAGTCACAGGCTTAGCATTACAATTTAACACAGCATAGTGAGGGGACAACCAAGTCATGCCTAAGATTATATCAAAGTCATTCATATCCAAAATAACAAAATCATCCCAAGTCTAAAAACCCATAAACAAGATAGGACAAACACGATATACCAGGGTGACTTTGACTGATTCTCCAACTGGGGTAGAAACAAGGATGGGGGCATCAAGTATATCACAAATCGTATCAAATCCAAAGGCAAACTAAACTGACACATATGAATAAGTAGAACCCGGATCAAACAAAGCACTGCATCAGGCCCCCTTAGCCTCGATCTTGCCCAAAAAGGCATAAAATGGAGCCCTGTCATCTTGACGGGCAACCTCCTTGCCTAGTTGCACTGCTCCTCTACTTGCATTACCATTTTCCCAGCCTCCACGGCCACGCTAATTTCCTTCTCATATGCGCAGGTTCTCCACAATTTTAACACACTTAAAACTTGACCAAGTAAGCATTATTGCTATTGTAGTAGTCATATCGTGATCCTCTTTGATATAGACTCAATATAGGAAATCACAGTAGAGATTCTAACTTCAATTGTCGCACCATGATTCATCATTTACTAAGCAAACCCATACATGATATGACAATACTAAATGCATTTTCCAAGTAATGGTGTTCATTATCTAGCCTTCCCTTACAAAACTTCTTGAATGTTGTCACATATAAGCTTGAATCTGTAATTCTGACCTTAATCACTTCACAAAGCGACGAATTTGCTCTTCTAGACTAAAATAAAGTGGGGTACCATATTTGTATAAAACATGACCCTTTTGCCTTAAAGGTTGCAACAAATACATTATGTTGATGTATATTCAGGACCTCATCTCTCCTCATATCCCTCAAAATTTAGGGTATATACTTCTCCATACGGATAGCTATCAAATGTTTCTCAAGTCATGAGGGCTTTTTGTTCAAGGGTATGTTAAAAACCATCATCTTTTCTTTGTTTGTATCACCGAGACACCCGAAGGGCCGGCCATATGTACCTCGGGAGCCCCGGCCCATTCAAATCAAAATAGAACGAGCTCTAACGCACGTCGTTATGGCGCTTTGGAACACTGCCGATCGCCACCTCTTGCAAGCAACCGTGGGTCACAAATGGGAATAATCGGCGCTTCGAATTTCTTTGGAGATTCTCAATGCAGTAGTTCATTTACTAGTCGGCACTCAACATGAGACAACCACCATATTTTGGCATCTCCCTTGAACTGGTATATCATAAACTCAACACCAAACCTCTCCACTATATTCATCTTATGAAGCAACTCATGACAGTCAACAAGGAAATCCTAAACATCTTCACCTTCCGTACCCACAAAGAATGAGACTTTCAACTTTAAGAACATAATAAAAACCCCATGATTGTCTCTAGTCATTACATGCCCACAGTGAATCAAGGAAACATACCTATTTCCAAGGATACATTTTCTAGTGCCAGTGTTGTTGTTTCCACCTTTACAACTCAATTACTAACCAAATGCGAAATAGAGTGAAGAAATTCATATACCAATTTGTATCACCTAGATACCAATTTGATTCAAGCCATAGCACAAAAAGAGTAGAAATAAAAGAGCTTTTCCTAAAGTCCTATAGTCTCTCGAAGAAAAGTACAGACGTCTCTGTATCGTTCAGCAAGACCCTGCTAGAATCATTTTGGTACAATGAGATCATCGAACCTAGGGTTCTGATACCAACTATGTCATGACCCAAACAATCGTGATTGGCACAATCATGATCCAGGGGTACACCCTAGATGTAACATGGCGTACTTGACCCCGAAGAGGTCCCATACAAGCCCTTAGCATATCGTGAACATAAGATAATAGAAAAGTACGGAAAATTTAAAAACTTTTATCCATAAAATCGAAGTCACTTTCATAAAAGCTAGCGAAAGTCTTTACTACACTTTTGTCTCAAACCATCTAATACAACTTTAGAATAAAACTCTTGGGACACAGCCCATACAATGTACTCAACATGAAATAAAAGATATAATGGAAATAGTGGTTGTTGTCCTCGAAGTTATGAGGACTCACCAAATCGTCAACTCCTTGCAACTTCTAGAAACTTATCTCCAAGAGTAGAACTCAATCTCCAAACCCTACATTTGATTAGAATGTATGCAAAGTATGTGTTAGTATAAAATGTACTAAATATGTTAGCTTGCATAATCATAGAGCATAAGACACGGGTTAGTCAACATAAGACAAAATCCATAATCATATGACATACTTCATAAAACATCAATTGTAAGCATAAGGGACAATATCATAATAATAAGCAAAGTCTCCAACATAAGCATCATATAAGCATTATTCAACTCTAGGTCATTTATATCATAATAGGACTATTCTCAATTAACCTCCAAAGCATACTTGTGCAATGCATGAATAGCATCCCATAATACCATCCAAGCTAAGTATCTATCTTAGGTCATCTTAATCATAGTCTATATGCATATTCAAGACCTAGGCTTCATGTACTGAGAGCACTATACTTCTAAGTAACCTCAAAGCACACTTGTGCAATGCATGAATAGCATCCCATAATACTACTCATACTAAGCATAACCTTGAAGTAGCCATATGCATACTTACCACTCATTGGTCTCATTCTTAGCTAACTTTATGACCAAGGGAATCTCTCACCTTTAATCAATCATAGCATAACAAGAAAGGCAACTATAGCACAATCCTATCTAAGCATATATCATATAAGATAAATACTTCATGAGTCACCTTAAGTCAAGCTTGTGCCATGCATGAACAAGACCCCATAATCCTACCCATGATAAGCTAGACACTTTAGCTTCATCATGCATGTTTATCATCTCTTAACATCATAAAGACAACGGAAATCACCTCTTAGCCATGCATGTATTGGAGAGGCCTCTAAAGCTACAATCCAAACTAGTCATGCCCATGTTCATAAATGCAAGGGAGAGTCACCTCAAGGCATAAATGTTTAGTTATGAAGGACAAGGGGAGTCACCTCAAGTCACACAAATCATGGAATCATAAAGACAAGGGTATTCACCTCTAGTCATACATACTAATGAATTATAAAGACAAGGGTATTCACCTCTAGTCATGCAAATCAATGAATCATAGGTATTCGCCTCCATGTTCATTGTTAGTGGAATATAGGTATTCGCCTCCATATTCATTTTAATGTGTAATGTAGGTATTCGCCTCCACATCATCACATAAGGATCATAGGTATTTGCCTCCATGATCAACCTAAAGGCTAATGGGTATTCACCGCTTGCCTTGGGAGTCACACATATGTGAAGGGTAATATCCTCACACTCCCCATGACTAACTAATTAGGAGTAAGGGAACTCACCACACATTCCTGTCATGTAAATATCTTTTAGGGGAATCACCACAACCTCATCACATTTCATAGTCCTTGGACTTAGATTCATTTTAAGTGAGAATAGCCTTTCAACCTAAAATCATTCTATGTGAGAGAACCTTTCATGTCATACTAGATTCATACATAATACCATATCTACAATTCTATATTAGACATTGATATCATCATGACTCAAGTGATTCTATCACTTCAAATATTCAAGCATTCATTAGATTCCACCATAATTCTATCCATTAAGCTTCTATTCTCATTTAGACTTTACTCTCAAAGCCTTAACACTTTACTCTCAAAGCTTCCACCATAATTCTCACTTCTTCTTCTCACTTCTCACTTCTCCTTCTCCTTCTCATTCTCCTTCTCCTTCTCCTTCTCCTTCTCCTTCTCCTTCTCCTTCTCCTTCTCCTTCTCCTTCTCCTCCTCCTCCTCCTCCTCCCCCTTCTTTTTTCTCCTCCTCCTTCTTCTTTCTCCTTCTCCTTCTCCTTATCCTTATCCTTCTCCTTCTCCTTCTCCTTCTCCTTCTCCTCCTTCTCCTCCTTCTTTTTTCTCATCCTCCTTCTTCTTCTTCTTCCTTCTTCTTCTTCTTCTTCTCCTTCTTCTTCTTTCTCCTCCTTCTTCTTCACCTCCTTCTTCTTCTCCTTCTTCTTCTCCTTCTTTCCTCCTTCTTCTCCTCCTTCTTCTCTTTCTTCTCTTTC
>JAJOOH010000731.1:0-36289 GCA_029582605.1 Solanum gracilifrons
AAGTGGGAATTATAGAAGGTGAGGGAGATAAAAACTTACATGGAGAAGGGGAAGTTGTGAGAAGTGAAGCTGCTTCTGCCACTGATGTATTATCGGAGGAGAACTGTGTGTTTGAGTTGTCCTAGGATTTGGCTGGAGAAAAAGCAGACGTTGATGGGGAATTTATTTTGTGTACTTCTATTTCTAATCGAGGGGGCAGATCTGTACTTAAAGGAAGCTTAGATGTGGGGTCGGAAGAATTGGAAATTGTGGTTGTTTCCCATTGTAGGGGAGTCGATTTACTGGCAAGGTTGGAGAACATAGTTTTAAATGGAAAATTATTCTCAACAAATTGTGCGTCTCGAGATAAATACACCTTTGCAGAGATTGGGTCAAAACATTGATGACAGTGATGAGACAAGGAGCATCCGAGATAGACACACGGGGTAGATTTTGGTTCAAGTTTATTTTTGGAGTATGGTTTAAGCCACGGATAGCATAAACAACCAAAAGTACATAGAGAACTATAATCAGGTGATTTTCCAAGTAATTTTTGGAATGGGGATTTATTATCTAGGTGGGAGGTGGGCAGACAGTGTGGTGACACGTGAAAGACCAAAATTGGGTTGGAAGGGACGCCTCATGTAAGAGTGTTCTTGCAGTTTCAATGATATGGCGATGTTGTCGTTCTGCAAGTGCAACTCATTGAGGCATATAAGTTAGGGTAGAAAGGTGTTCAATGCCGTGAAGTGAAAGATAGGAGTCAAGACTTTTATACTCTCATTCGCCATCAGTGTAAAGTGATAAAATTTTGGTGTCAAAATGTTTTTCCATCAGAGGATGGAATTTTTTAAAGATCTTTTTTATCAGCATTGACAACTGTTGGATTATTGCCATTGTTGTTCTCATTAGGATTGGTCATTGTTATTGATCTGTGTGAGGAAAAGGAAGGAAAAAAATTGGATCGTTCTCGTTAGAGCGTGAAGAGCTCTGATACCATATAAAGATTGGTATAAGTTGGAAAACGATAATTTATTAATGAAGACAGAAATTTTCTTAAATAGAATTACAGTGGAAAGACTCCTAAACGAACTGAAGTAATAAAACCTAACTAGACAATAACTACTGAAACTTAATCCTAAATAAACAGGGATAGGGACTGCTCAAACTTAATACGACTAAATAATTAAACTGACTCGTGATGTTCCAATAGATCTAACAATTTCCAATACTGTCTATTCCATATGAGAAATGGAAATGAGGGAACTATTCCCAAACGGGTCAAAATAGGACCTAAAACTGTGGATTGTTCATTGGATATGCTACAATGAGAAAAGCATGTTGATTTATGGTTCATAAGTCTGAACTGTCGGATAGTCAAGTGAAGGGGTCTAAACGACCTTAAAAAAAACCAAAGGAGAATGTACTTAATAAAGAGATTCATAGGCGTAGTAAATGTCAATGGACAAATTACTTCCTCCGGGTTTTATTTTTTAACATTTCTTCTTGAAACTGAGTCCATATAGTCGAAGAAGATATGTCTTTTGTGGACTCATCATTTTTTGGAAAGAGGTTGTCAATAGTACGATAGATTCAATCTTGAGCAACCACACTTGAGAGTTGGTTGATCTTCCTCCAAGAAATAAACCTTTGGGTTCAAAGTGGATCTACAAAAGGAAAAGAAAGTTGATGAAACTATTGGCAAATACAAAGCAAGACTTGTTGTCATAAGCTTTAGACAATAAGAAAGTCTTCATTATTTTGATACATAATAGCCACTAACTAGGATTACATCAATTTAGATGTTAATTGCGCTAGTTGCGGTATATGGCCTTCAAATTCGTCAAAATGGACGTGAAAACATTTTTTTTAAAATGGAAAATTGGAGGAAGAAATTTACATGGAACAACCTGGGAGCTTTGCGGTTCCTGGTAAACAAAAGAAAGTATGTAAACTTGTTAAGTCACTGTGTGGACTAAAACCAAGCGCCCAAATAATGACATGCGAAGTTTGACCAAACTATGTTGGCAAATGAATTCAAGATTAATTAATGTGATAAATGTTTTTACATTAAAGACACTCCAAATCACAAGGTCATTATTTGTTTTTATGTTGATGATATGTTAATCATCAAAAGAGACATTTCTGATATAAATTCTACTAAGCATATGCTAGAAAGTAACTTCGATCTGAAAGACATTAAAGTTACTGATGTGATTGAGAAGGTACTTGACAAGTTCAAGTATTTGGATTTCAATATTGTCAAGACTCCAATAAATATGAGTTTTTTACTACAAAAGAATGAAGGCAAAAGTGACTCACAATTGGATTATGCTAGAGTATTGATAAGTATGATATATATCATAAAGTGTACGCGATCAGATATAGCATGTGCTATTAGTAAACTGAGTCGGTTCACGAGTAATCTTAATTAAACTCATTGGATGACAATGACAAGAGTTTTGGAGTATTTAAAACATACTTGAAAACTATTGCTTTGTATTATAACTAATATTCAATAGTATTGGAAGAATATAGTGATGCAAATTGAATCACCAGGTCAAATGAAGTAAAATCCACGAGTGGATATGTATTTACTCTTGGTGGAGGAGCAGTCTCTGGAAATCTTCCAAACAGAAATGTATCAATTACAAAAGGCCTAACTAGAGAGGGAGTTGATAGATTATCAAGGGGAATGAGACTATGGCCGAGAACAAGTCATTGTGGCGGTAACTCTACCTAGAAGACTGGAGATCCCAAGATCCAGGTTCAAGGAGAACAAACAAAGTCATTGATGACGGTTCAACAATGTCAAAATATTTTTTATGGTCTCTCATGATAGGACAATGTTCAGTAACAAGGATAAAGGCATTAAGACTTTTTAATGGTTTCTAAGTTTTATACAGGGTATATCAAATGGTGTATCTACAGGATAACACATTTAGAAATCACCTATGTAAGTTTGAAGTGTAAGCCGCTTCAAGGAGAATTCGATAAGGCTAGTTTTCTACGCACTTATAAACGAAGACGTGTTCATGGCTGAAACGAACAAAACAATGAGAACCAAAAGCAGTTCAAGGGTTGATTGTGTGACTTATGTTGTCTAGGTATACACCAAAGCTCGACGGTTCAAGGATATCAAATCTACCGATTGACCAAGTATATCCAATATATGTTCACTATGGAAAGTTCAAAGGGAAACCCACTGATCAAGATGCAATCAATCCTTACTTATGAATCACACAGTTTTTCATGCATTGTTTTAACAATAGTCATTCCCTATTCATGTGGGGAATTGTTGGGTTTTAAAGGTGTGATTAGGAAATGAAGGGTTGTGACTATCCTAAAGGGTTGTGTCCTTTCTAAAGGGTTGTGACCGTTTGAAAGGTTGTGCCTTTTCCAAAGTGTTGTGACCTTTCTGAAAAATTGTCTTCTGTTGTGACCTTTACCCTTTGTTGGATATAAATAGAGAGGTTTTCTCTCATTTTTTCTACATTGAATTCTTCCCTTCTCTTGCGTACATTTCTTACAAAATAAAATCTATCAATCGTGTCTATGTGTGTGATTTGTTGCTGTCATTTTGAGTTCGTTGAAATTATTGAAGTTTGAGGTACTGCTACTTCTTTAATGGTTAATCCGTTTTATCTTTGGAGGAATTAATCTGTAACCTCGGGTACTTGAGAGGATTAAATTTCTTAAGGACACATAGTGGAATCTGTGAACTCGGATAGTTCTTTGTTTTCTCTTTTCATCTAATTTATTATTCCTGGTTTGCTAATCTGAATACAAAAGGTAACAAGATCCTCATCGCAAGAACTCAACGAAACCTCATACTTAAAAAATGGATCACAAACTTCAAGAACTCAAATTTATCAATCTTTATGGATGGATTCGATTATGTAAATCATGATTGGTGTGTGGGTGAAGGAACCCAACACTATGAAAGCTTATATACCTTAATTTGGCGAAATTCCTCAACAAATCTCACGAATCATGAAGAACGCCTTGAAATTAACCCTTCCTCTTTTCTCCTCTTTCCTCCTCTTTTCGCTTCTTGAACTTTCTCCTAAAACCCTAAGCATAAATTAGGATTTGTAAAACTGACCCAAATCATATTTGACCCAAAATATTACTAAAAAATGTTTTAAGCTGAAAGGGTAAGGAAAGACCAAAATACCCCTCATATTTTTGGGTAACTTTCCTTAACTGGATAGGCAAATTTCAAATGGGCATATCTCTATCATTCGAACTCGAAAATTAGCAAGCTCTGTGGCATTGGAAAGAAGATTTCAAGATCTTTCATTTGATATCGTATGGGCCACCTAACTCACCCTGTACAGAAAGTTATGGTGGTTTGAAGTTGACCCAAAACTCACAACTTAAGCATAACTTGCAAAATTCTTAAATTGGCTCTATCCAAATTAGTTCTTTCTAAATTTAGCTCTTTCTAAGACGGGATGTTACAATTTTGTAGTCCTCTTCTCAAAGATACTCTCCCTTCTTATATATCTAGTGTTGTTCCTGTTTCATTCAATGTGCTTCCTTGTCTCACTATATGTGATGCATTTTTATTTGTCATGAAAAATAAAAATTCATGGTTAAAAAATATAAATATTTGTATGGTTATAAGTTTTTTATTAATGTTAAATTTAAAATAGACCAAATACATGTACATACCTTTTAACTTCTTCTCAATTTTTATTTTGACACTCCATCTTAATCTTATTCCACTTTAATCATTCAACCCCATTGTTAATGTACCATTTAAACACAAAAATATATTATTTGATATAGACTATTCGATGTGTGTTGCTAAACATAAAAAAGTGTGAAACATTCAATTAACTAACATCACATGTTTTATTTTTCCCAACTATATGGATTTAAATTAAATACTCGCTTATTAATTTTTAATTTAATTCAATACAGGTAAAAAAAAACTCATATTCGATACGGGTAACAAATAGCATTACTATAAAATGTTAAAATCCGACAGGCTCCATCAGGTTGTCAATGATTTTTTTTAAGAAAGAAAATTGACTTTTATTGGTTATTTTTCATGCAAAGATACGCAAAAATATGAAAAAGAAATTATAATATATTTTTAAAAAGCGGCATTTGTTTATCAATTTTTATTTTTTTACAAAAACTAACAAACGTCTGTTAATTTTTTATGTACAAAATTGCATATGAAGAGTATAAATAAAAGTCACAAAATCATAACATAGGAGATATCGTTAATCAACATAAACATGTGAGAAATGAAAGAGTAGTCTTTGAAAGTTGGAGAAAAAATACAATCATGTACAAATTATAGATCGAAAAAATAGAGATAAAAGGAAGTAAAAGAATGCTGGACACAACAATAAACATCAACCGAATTGGTATATCTAATCGGAAGAATATTAGGTGAAAAATTGAGACTAAAAAATTACTTGAAATTGCAAAATTCATGTTATATTGAGAAGAAGAAATCAAAAGAATTTGGAGAATCATATTTGTGTTGTTGGAACAAAAGAACCAAAGATTTTTCTAGAGTTATGTAGATGAAAGCGACGTGGAATGAGTAGGAAATCACTTTTACTATTGAGATAAATGACATTTTTTCCCGTCATCATTTCATCTTCACATTACTATTAATAGAAACATATAAACAATTCTTCTAGCTTTTAAAGAGTCATATAAAACTTGTTAATTGTTAGTTAAGGAAATGAAATTGGTATTGTGGAATAACGCTATCTATAGAAAATTTGGGCCCACCAATAAGGAGTGCTTTAAGGCCAATTAGGGTAATTAGTTAGCTTTGATAATTTCTATATAAATATACATATGATGTATAATTCATAATAGATAGAAATTACAATAGATATAGAGAATATAGCAATCCTACGCCCTAATCTTTCCTCAAATCATTTAGGGTTTAGGCTGTAGTATAGGAGGTTGCTCCAACATTTTGTAAAAACCACCATCAATCAATAACTTTCAATTATGGTTCATCTTTCTCTTCTGTTTCTATTATATGAAGAACAAGTAATTAGTTCTTTCTATTATATGAAGAACAAGTAATTAGTTCTCTTTTATGGGTTACATGTAATATCTGATGAGATTTATATTAACATGTTATGCAATCTTTCCATATCAAACTTCATATAACTATAGAAAGTAGACTATTATATTGATTCTCATACAAAAATTTAAAATATATTTATTAAAAATGGGAAAAAAATATCAATTTCTCTTTCTTGAATGATATGAATTGCTTCTTGTACTTTTTCAAGTAATAGCGTAATTTTAGAATCCTTAAAAAAGTTATTTCTTCATAGATCTCACCTCCTCTCCATATATTTTATAGTCCTCTTCTCACAGATTCTCTCCCTTCTTATCTATCTAGTGTCATTTCATGTCTGATATGTGATGCATTTTGATTTGTTATGAAAAATGAAAAAAAAAAAAAAAAAAATTATGGTAAAAAATATATAAATATTTGTATGGTTATAATTTTTTTTTAATTAATGATAAAATTAAAATAGACCAAATACAAGTACAAGCCATTTAACATCCCCTCAAAAAAAAATTGACACTCCATCCATTTTAACGCAAAAAAAATATTGTTTGATGTAGACTATTTAACATGTGTTGATAAGCATAAAAAAAAAGTGTGAAACATTCAATTAAATAATATCACATGTTTTATTTTTTTATATCATCCGGTCAATATGGATTCAAATCAAATACTCGCTTAATAATTTTTAATTCAACTCAATACAAATAAAAAGAACCCATCTTCGATATGGGTAACAAATAGCATTACTAAAAAATGTTACAAACCTGACAGGCTCCATCAGGCTGTCAATGATATTTTATTTTTTTAAAAAAATAAAAAATTGACACACTTTTGTCGGTTATTTTTCATGCAAAGATACACAAAAATATGAAAAAGAAATTATTATTTATTTCTAAAAAGCGGCATTTGTTTATCAATTATTTTTTCTTACGAGAACTAACAGACGTCTGTCAAGTACAAAACTGCATATGAAGTGTATAAATAAAAGTCACAAAATCTTAAAAATTAAGATTTTGTGTTTAAATGGTACTAAAAATGGGATCAAAGGGTTATAACGGAATAAAATTGGAATGGAGCTGATATACCCTGCATTATAAAAATGGCTCATATGTATATACCTCTACTGTTACACAAATGACCCAGATATATCTGTCCAGTAAAAGTGAAAAAATTAATTATAAATTTATTTTTTGACTTTTTAAAATTATAAAATATTTTTTTGGTTTCATCATTTTGATGGTTAAATTTATTTTTTCACTCATTTTCTTGTAAAATTTATCATCGATGCCCCACTTTTTTTCACAAATATAAAAAATAAATTACAATGTAGCCGCAAGAAAAACAGTTTTAGATATTACTTTTTTCTCTTTTTTCATTCAAGCTTTTTTCTTTTTACTTCTCATATTTTTACATTAAAAAAATAAAATAAGAATATGTAACTCAAATAATGACAAGTAAATAGATCTATAAGGGATTGATAATTAAAACTCAAATTAGACGTTGACTTAAAAAAAAGTTATCATGTAGGAGAAAGATCAAATATACTCGTGAACTTTGTTAGAAAAATCATATATCTAAATGAATTTTTTAAAATAAATTTTAAAAAATTATGTTTTTTTCACTCCGTGAGATGAAAAGGATATATATATGTAAGCCATTTTTATAACGGTAGAAATATGTGTGAGTCAGTAAGAATATATATAAGCCGCTTTTGTTAAAAACAAAAGGTATAATAATTTAAAAACAATTTAAATTTTACCTTTAATAAATAAAATTATTTATGTTTTGACAGAGGGAGTACTAGAAGGAAGGGCAGGGTATTAAATCCACATCTCTCTATATATAGAGTATAACATATGATGATCAACTTCTCTTCATTATCTTATTTGCTATTTATTATTTTCTTGTAAGCTACTATATTGCTTCTTCTTGTTCCAACAACAACATGGTGGTGGCTCATCAGCCGTCTAATGAACAAGAAAAATTACGTGACATTGAGCTTCCCATCATAGACCTTATGGCAGAGAGATCACAAGTGTCAAAGCTTATTGTGAAAGCCTCTGAAAACTTAGGTTTCTTCAAAGTTATCAACCATGGTGTCCCTCAACATGTCATCAAAGCAATGGAAGATGAAAGTTATGGCTTCTTTTCTAAACCGGCTTCTCAAAAACAACGTGCTGGACCGGCAAATCCTTATGGTTATGGGTGCAAGAACATAGGATTCAATGGAGATTATGGAGAAGTTGAATATTTACTTCTTCATACCAACCCTTTATCCAATAGTACTATTTCCAATGGCCCAACCCTCTTTAGGTATGTTCTATAACTTCTCATGTGTTTTAATTTTTTGTGGTGAAATTTTGACATAGTGCAAGTTAACTAAATTTGTGTGGCTTTGTTTTGTACAAGTTTAATAACCATGAGCTTGTGTAAACATCTTTGTTATAAAGTAGTCCAAGGAAAAGGATGGGAGAGGACCTTTACTAGTGTTAGTGTATAGGAGTGAGTATATATCTTTTGTGTAAGGTTACTATCAATTTAAGATTACAGTTTCTGACACTTTTTATTGTCTATTGAACATATGAATCACAACAACACACCTCATGCATTCACCAACAAAGTACTAGGAATCTGACCTGTCTCCAAAAGTTAAAAAGAAAAAAAAAAGTGTTCTCTACAAATGGAGTTAGCAATTTATGAAGGGAAGTTGGAATAGCTAGAGAGATTCTTACTATAAAGAGTTGGAGGATTTAGTTTAATGATGTGAGACTAATAAATTTTGGATAGTACATAAGTCAATTTATTGGTTAAGGAGATGGACCTAGTTTAGTTAATTTTGCTAGGTATTGGCCATGTTGCGCCAGCTGTAGGATTGTTGAATCTGTCTCCGCCATCTTTGTTCTTTTTTAAGGATTCCAAAATAGCTACCGACGAAGATTTTTTGTGAAGTGGTAAGTATTCATTTTAATCAGAGATTTTTGGTTCGAGTTCTCTTAAGTATGGAATAGCGTTTGTTAGGGGACATTTTACCCTAATGTAAGACTTTTAGGTACGAATTCGGATATAGTCGGGCTCTAACGTGGATACTTGGATGAAAAACAAAAAAAAAAGATTCCAAAATAGCCAAGACATCATCTCAAATTCATCATGCAAATCTATTATTTACTTTCTCTAATTTTAATTTGATTTCTTCTTCATGCTCATTGTTTTCGTTTTAAGTATTGTTCTATACTTTCTGGAATTATCTGCGTTTAAAATTTTTTGACTTTTTTTCTTGTTTTTCATTTTCCCATAAAGAGCAATACTAACACAATAACTTAGAGGGTATTTGATTTACTTGCTTTAAGAAGGTTATAGATTAAAAGTCATAAGTCGGTCATAACCAATTTTTACTTTTATACTTTTTAAATCTAAAAAAAGGTGCTTAAAAATGTTTTTTATCTTTTGCAAACATGTCCAAAAAAAAAAAGTGAGAGGCAGCCAAACACCCTCTTATTCTCTTTGATGTGAACTTAAACATGAAAAATGAAATATTTAAAATTAGTGAAGCAAATGATATCCGTAAAACCCGTCTATTTTAGAATGAGAGTCATGTGTTGACTGTTGTATAATTGGTACATAAGATAATTAACTACAGAAAATCAAGGCCTCGATGGGCTAAAGAGCTTTAGACTTTTGGAGTAGTTAGCATATAGGTGATGCATAATTGGTGCAGTTTGTATTTAAACAAGTAGTTAATTCTACTGTATGATTTTTGACTTGAACCAACACGTGCTTCTCTTGGACCATAGTCACGTGGATCCCTAATTTTTTTCTCCAATAAGTGAGGGTTTTTACACAAAAATGCATCCATAAGTTTCTCTTTAAAATTCACACTTGTCATCTACTTTCTCTATTTGATTCAGGACAGAGAAGTTTTCTTGAATTTCTTTGAAAATATTCTAAAAATATAAGGAGTGAAAAGTGCACATAAGAATGTGGCCTAGTAGTCAATGAAATGATTGAGAATCATAAGGTCTCAGATTTAATTTTTAGTAGAGACAAATTAAAAACACTAAGTGATTCTTTCAATTATCCTAGTAACAGGTATCCAGTGAAATTAGTTGTCTAATGGAAATAAGGAGTTTAATAACCATAAAACTTCGGAAAAACATTGTCTAAACTTTATCTTAACTTGGTAATATGCCAATGGGAACAAGGAGTTTAATGAAGTTACTATGTACCTTAAAGAAGTACTAAACATCTGGTATGGCATGTTACATTTAGAGTTGTAGACTATTGATGTTTGCCTCAAGGTGATATTGCTTCATTATTATTAGTAATGTCCAAGAGATATGATTGATTTTTGTATAAATTATAGGAACCACATATTATAAGTACTAAATAACATCTTATTCCTTCTAGTTTTCTATTTACCAAAAATTCCTTAAAAATGATGTTTGCGGGATACATAGCATTGTGCACAGGATACATTAGGTTTGATACATTCCACATAGCGGGATACATAGCGTTGTGCACGAAATACATTAAGTTTGATATATTCCACATAGCGGGATACATAGTGTTGTGCACGGGATACATAGCGTTTGATACATTCCACATAGCGGGATACATAGCATCGTGCACGGGATACATGTGGGATACATAGGTAAATAAGGGATTTTTGAAATTTTTGAAATAAGTAGAGATAAATGAATATTAAAATAAGTAAAGGAGTGTAGCTAAGTAATTTATCTTTGATTTTTTATATTGAAATAGTTTAGCTGAAAAATTGTCATATTGTATTTCATGACAATTTTTTTCTAATCAATAATTATTATGGTACATTTAAGCTCATAAATTTCAAAATTATCTTTTTTTTTGTGTCTAGTCAAACTATGTTTTAAGTTAGACACTCCCTCAATTTTAATTTATATATTCTAATTTTATATTTTACCTTATTTAAAATATTATTTTCTATATGATCTACTTTCCTTTTTAGTTAGTTCCAAAAATAATTACACAATTTTGAATTAAGTAATAATTTAACTTTAAAATGTTTATTTTATCCTTAATAAATGATTTATAGTCCTACAAATATCTATCACTTATTTTAGACCGAAAGTTTGAAAAGTTTTCCTTTCTTTTTTAAATTTCGTGTCGATTCAAACTAACTCATATAAAATGAAAACAAAAAAGTACTATTTTCCATATTTAATTAGTACTAACTCGTTAAATCTAATATTCTATATGTCATATTTAAGATAACAAAATTTAAAAAGGCATTTTCGGATATTAAATACATTTTTATTTGAGAATTATAAATTTTCAAAAAGTTAAAAAATGAGACACTAGTCAACCAATAACATGTCAAGTGAAACAGACCCATCTAGACGTAAAAGGGAAAGTGGAATAGATAAGATGATACAAATTTATAGTAGCACTGTAAAACTGGATAGTACTCTCTGAGAAACAGCACATAATGATACAGAATCAGACTGACCTGTCAGATATTATTTTCCATCTATAAGGTCCAAATAAGTCATAGAGATTAAGAAGCTGTTTAAATTTGCTTAAATGTTGTTTAAATATATTTTTATAATCAGTTTTGACTTCTGAAATGTTTAATAAATATGAAAATAACTAAAAATAAGTGAAAAGTGACTTAAAATAAGTTTAAAGTGTTTGATAAAGTTAAAAATAAGTTAAAAAATGACTTTAAAATAGTTAAAACTAAAAGTATGTATCTCCCTACATTTTATTTTATGACTTGAAAGTTATTTAAGTTTGACTTTTTATTACTCCATTTGATTTAAAGCCTTGTCTTGAAAGTTGGCTAATTTTAAATTATTTGTAGTTTTTGAAAGTATTTGACTTAAAAGTTAAAAATGAATTAAAAAAGGTTAAAAAATCAAAAGTAGGTCTCTCCTTTTTTTTTTATTTAAAAACTATTTTTTAAAATCAATCCAAACGGGCTCTAAGTATTACTACTACTTTGAAAAAGGAAACAAACATATATTTACAAAGAGTCTTAGTTACTGCAAAAACATATCTTTAAAGATTATTTTTGATATAGCAATATTAGTGGAAGAATGAAACATTATTAGAGAGTTGATTGTTGGCGTTTGCTTAGGTAGATGAGAATATATATATATATATATATATATGTTTGATGTTGGTGGTTGGTGGCAGGTGTGCAGTGAATGGTTACGTAGAAGCAGTTAGGGAGTTAGCATGTGAAATATTGGAGCTGATGGCAGAAGGATTAGGGGTCCCAGATACGTCAGTGTTAAGCAACTTCCTTAGAGACTCACATTCAGACTCTCTTCTTAGGCTCAATCACTATCCTCCACTGCAACTTCTACAACTTGTCAACAATAGAATTGGATTTGGAGAGCATACTGACCCTCAGATCTTGACCATCTTGAGATCCAACGACGTTCCTGGACTTCAAATCTCACCACAGGACGGTTTCTGGATCCCTGTCTCCCCTCACCCTTCTACTGCTTTCTGTGTCAACGTGGGTGACGCCCTCCAGGTATTTAATGCTTTCTTCGTCTCAATTTATGAGTTAATTTGATTTCATACAAAATTTAAGAAAAAAAATCTTTTGAAATTTGTCATAACATTTTAAAACAGACTAAAAAGAAGAGTAGAAGAATACTACTCATTCAACATTAAACATACATGCATGTCAACAATTAGAGTGGTCTCAGACCTAGAAAGTGCATTGTAATCCTCATTAATTTAAAACGGATAAAAAAGGCTAGAAATGAAGTGAACTGATGTAGCTTGTATTGACGTGCGTGATAGC
Organism: Solanum gracilifrons; assembly: GCA_029582605.1. NCBI lineage: Eukaryota > Viridiplantae > Streptophyta > Magnoliopsida > Solanales > Solanaceae > Solanum > Solanum gracilifrons. The sequence continues at coordinate 12,837 of JAJOOH010000731.1, forward strand.
TACACATTTTGGGGCTTAGCAAACTACAGCTTCCTTCAGCTCTGGGCTCTGCCCATTGAGACTCCTGCCCATTCTTACAATATTGTGTGATAAAACTGAACCCCCTCTGCAAACATAGTTTTTGAGGGCCCTACTTCTATAAGTTTTCCCTAAACTTTTTATTTGCCTGTTCTTCAATCTTCAATGCTATCTAAATAGCTCAACTGCAAACAATTTATCATTTTTCAAATTTACATATTGGAAGTACTACGTTTCAAACATCTACAAATTTAAAATCTTCAAGAGATGTTTGAAAAATCTACGTTAAAGTAAAAATTAGTTGAACTCTGCACAGTATTATTACAGTATATTAGTAGACAGAAATTGTGATTCTTTTCATGGTCAGTTCTCTATGAAGTCTGAAAAAGGTACTCGAAGGGGTTGTTTGATGGTTGGTCAGAGTTATGCAGAAATGAATTATGTAGGGACTAGTTATGGTCAGAGTTATGCAGAAGTTAATTATGTAGGGATTAGTTATGATTGAATTTATGTATTATTTTATGCAAATATTAATTATTCCACATTCTATCATGCATATAGTAATACAAAAAGTTTTCCATAGCTTATACATGAATTAGTTATGCGAATTTCTAAATCGTTAACCAAACGTCATATTAATTTTTTATATGAACAACTTCTTTTCTATCTACCTACAAAATGTCGTAAAAGTTACACGAAAATTAGTAAATGAATAAATTGTTTCTTCTTCAGGTACCAAACCACCCCTAAGTAATTCAATCCTAATGTAAAGTTGGTCTGTAAGATTGTTTATTTGTTAACACTTTAGTCCTGCATTTTGTGGAATACAAAGAGGCCAGCCCTTTTTAACAATCCCTGTTTGTTGATTTCAGGCACTGACGAACGGAAGGTTTTTGAGTGTAAGACATAGGGCAATGGTGAATTCCTGTAGAAGGAGGATGTCAATGGCTTACTTTGGTGCTCCAGCACCCAATGCCAGGATAGCTTGTCCCCCTAAGTTGCTTTCACCACATGAACCTAACCTGTACAGGCCTTTCACTTGGGATGAGTACAAGAAAGCTACTTATTCCAGGAAACTTGGAGACACTCGCCTTCACTTCTTTAGGGTACAGTCAGATCATGATGATCTTACTGAATGATCTCAATACCTTTATTACAAGGAGAAAAAAATGAGGCTTGAATGGTTCTGTAGATCCCCCAAAAGGGGAGTTTTGTTTCTGCCCATTCCCTCTCTGTGTTTGGTTTACTAGGTTTTAGCTACATTTTACTTGGACTACTAGCTTTAATGTTCAATTAAAAAGGGAACGCGGATGTGATTTTCTGTTGGTACTTTCATGAAGGGTAAATGTAATTTCGGTGTGGTTTCAACTTTCAACTCAAATTAGTCAAAAGAACTCCTTTCAGTAAAACCATATCTGATATTGGTGCAAGGGACTGAGAAATGACAAGTGTTTCGGTTCAATGAATCACCCTCACTTTTCACTGATAGGCCGAGAGTTCAAGTCAATAAGTAAGAGTTCAAAGTCACTAGCAAGCGTGAGAATTAAATGAAACACTTCATCCAACATTGACACAGAATATTTAGATTCAAAATCAGAAAATTAATTGATGAATGGCACCTATCAGTGTCACGTTTATGATTTAATCGAAAGGTACGATGATATACTACAACACAAGCTTTAGCAATTTATTTTGGTCAGAACATAAACTGTCTGTTAAACCAGTGAAGGTCAATTTCTAACAAGAAAATGTCTTCATTAAGATGGTAAAAGTGCATGGAATTGCAGAAATGGGGACACATTTAGAGACCTACTTGAGATCCGGTAGCAGAGCGCGAACATTTCCTACGACCATTTGGTCTTAGTGCGCAAACACAATTCTCAAGAAGCTCATAATCCTCGTTCCAGAACAACTTGGATGCCATGTCTGGATTTTGCAACAGCATCTTTGAGGTCAAGTATCCAGCAATTGTCCAAGTCTGACACAATCGAGCTTGCTTGCCAATGAATCTCCCATGCCTTGTATCATAATATTCAGGCCAGTGGTCTGCTGAAAGTCTCTTTTCAGCCAAATCCACTGCTTTTTGTGCTAGTTCTGGTCTTCCCATTTTAATACAAGCAAGGGTAAACTATGAATGAAAAATTAAAGATGGTTAAGATGGCTTATCAAGGACATTTTACAGATTAGTATCATAAATTCTAGTTCTGATACATATATTTATTTGCTGGCATATAAACTTCCTCATTTAGTGATCTAAGAAATTCATAGGGAGTGTACCTGCCACAGTAGAGTAGGCCATGAACCGCCATTATGATATGACCATGGGCTGCAGAAAATACATTGATTAAGCTTGTGAACAGACCTTTTATGATTATCAAGAGTATTTTGAATGTACAAAACGAGCTACCACAAGGTACATAGAAATGGGACAGTGGGAAGCAAAAAGGGAGAAGCTAGAGTCTCACTATTCTTAGGGTCACTGCCAGTGATTATGCGCCATTCTTCATGTTCTAAAGCTGGGTAACAAATCTTTAGAGGCATTTTCCCCATGAGGTCATCCCATTTGTCTTCAATCAAATTCAAAATAGATTCATTCTGTTCATGAGATCCTAGTGATGAAATAATGGTCCAAATATTTCCATGAGTGAAAAAACGAAAATCCATATGTGCAGGTTGTAAATTGCCAACAAGATATCCACCAATCTCTGGAATCCAATCCATAAGCCAAGACGGAATTTGATCTGGGTAGATATTGAACTTGTTGATGGCATCTGTAGAATATTCTTCTGTTTTGTAGCGATATATCTCATTAATCTTTTTCCTGTCCAACCAATAATACTCCCTCATGTGAAATGAAAGTGCACTGAGACGGTTGTTGATGGCAGAAACAAGACTTTTTGTGGAGTCGTTGATGGTGAGCATCTCATGAGAGCTTCGTAAAGCTGAATAAAACAGGGCCTAGAGAAATGATGTATTAATTCAGTAAATCGGCAAGTAAACAGTACTAGCTGAAGCTATACACCACACAGCATACACTACACCAAAAATAGGGTAAGCTGTCTCCTAAGAGTTAAAAATCTGAAATATAAGGTAGGGGAGAAATTCTCAGATGTAACCAACAGTGAGCACCAATTTACCTAGATGCAAAACAACAGCCAATTTGACAGTAAATCTGTAGATAAAGCAACATACTCTGCGTAATACATACTCTCACTACACCAAAATGTCCATGTAAACTCATGTCATGCTAGGCTATACTACACCAGACTTAAGCACGGGATGACTCAATCTCCCTGGTAACAAACAAAACATCGGATAATTCTCTCAACAATTTTTGACATCATAGAAATGTTTCAGTGAATTTTGTTGGCATCAAATTGGCCATACCCGGGGACACGCATCAACATTTAGAGATATTGCCACAGATTTGGGAAGGAAAAAGGAAGAACAACAAGGCGATACACGGTCCCTGGCCCCTGCATGCATTTGGTGGACTGTTTCGTGTAATAGAATTCTAGATGCTCTTAAGACAAGTTCAACTTTAGAGCCTGTTAGGACTGGCTTATTTTAGGTGCTTTTACGTTAAAATGTCTTTTAAACATTTTTGTAGTGTTTGGTTAAAATTAAAAAGTGCTTTTAAGCACTTGTTTTAAGTCAAATAGCAAAGATAAGCCAAAAGTCATATGAACTAACTTATGACTTTTAAGTCAAAAACAATAAAGCTAATCCAAACGGGCTCTTAGTGGGATTTCACTGGGTATGTTGTTGTTGTTTAAGACAAGTTCAACTCTACCAAAAAGATGACGTTCAAGTGTATTTTGTCATTTTATTTTTGGGGCAAGAAGAAAGATGTAGAAGAAATACATTCAATACTTGATTAGATAGAACCCCTCCAAGGCTAGTAGAGGGATATGCAGCACCCTGCACAGATTTGCAGCACTTAATGCTCCTTTTGTGAAAGGTACTAATTACCTTTTTCCAAAAAAAAAAGAAAGAAAGAAAAGGAATTGCTTCAGTGAAAGTTCTTTAATCTTATTAGACAAGCACTAATGAAGGGAAGCCTTGGAGCAATGGTAAAGTCCCCGTGTGACCTATAGTAATGGGTTCGAGCCGTGGAATTGGCCACAAATGATGGTATCAGATAGGTTGCCTACATTCCATTCCCTTCGGTTGTGACCCTTCATTGGACTTTGCGTTAAAGAGATTCTCGGTGCACCGGGCCGACCTTTAGAGAAGCACTAATTCAAATAACAGCAAAAGCAAAACTATGAAAAATATGAGCAACTTAGGCAAAGAATGACATGCAATCCTGTTGAACTCAAATCTAACCAAGATTCTGATTAAATTCCCTCTCGTATGTTATCTTACTTGGATCTCAAGTGGATGACCGTGAATACCCATCCTCCTATCAATCATGCAGGACCCATCAGTGACCAAGAGAGTAGGAAACATGTCAAAACCATCACTTAAGCACAGGTGAAGTATCAGACATATGCCTGTCTGTACATCCACCCTCTCTTGCAAAGTATAGTCCCCTGTAATCCTTCCATAAGCTCTTAATAAGATAATCCACCACAACCCTGTAAAAGTACAATAAAACAGCACTTAATCCGAGCAGGCCCATTCAACAGAGTTTTGGATCATGAGTCGTTACTGAGAAATATCCTAAGGTCAGTGGGCACAATACAAAACTTGGTAGATAACGGGCCCTCCCCCTCTACTGTTATTCACTGGACTACCAGGCTTTGTCTGCAGCAGGGTATTCATGCCGTGATCCATGAGTATCATTTGATAAAGAATTCAAATTGTTGATATTGACAAATGAATGTAATAGAGCAACAAATATCAGAAAGAGCCAACTAATCGGCCAGCAAAATGATTAACAATAATGCATTACAGCTATCCTCTTACCAGAATCAACAGGTGCAACACGTCCAATTGCGGATTCACCAAAGTCTGGGTCTAGCACATCTTTAAATTCACCATTACTTCCATCAAGAGGCACAGTTCTGACTTTAAAACTCGCGGGCATCAATCCTTTTCCAGGGTTATAGCAGTCCACAGATTTCTCCCAGCTCTAAGAAGCACAGAACATAGATGTTTAGCTTACCATGAGGATTGAAACTTGCCAAGAAAAGACTTGACAAATACAGGGATGTGAATTATGCCAAATGCTAATTATCACAAACACGGAAATCAACAAGCTTTTTTGCAATACAAACTTGAGTGAGAAATGTTCATTTGTATAAAAACATTTCAAAAATAAAGCTGCAATCCTTCATGGAAATGTGAAACTGATTCCGAGATTTCTCAGTCTACACACATACACACATGAATGCCCACAAGGTCCTTTAATGGATTCTCAAAGCATAAACAAACAGAAGTCTGCGTCATTGGCAGCAATTGGTTTGCAGAAATCAACACAGATTCTGAGAATGACACATCTCAAAACAGAAAAGGAAAGCTTAGATGTTTTTTTTTTGAGAATGGTAAAGTAAGGAAAGCTTAGATGTTTTTTCACACAGTTATTAAAAAGTATTACATTACTAATTGTGGAAACGACACTCTCAACTTCAAATGACACAGCTCAAAGTAAAAAAGCGAAACAAAGAATGATTCAATGGTTTTACATGATTATATGTAACAGTTCTTTATCATTATAACAAAAGCCAACTTCAACATCCCATTATTATAGAAGATAAATGCATACCTGCAATTGCAGAGTGTGGAGCAGAAAATTCTTGACAATCCCCCCTTCTCCATTAAGCAAAAAAGCAAGAGCCGATGGGACAAAATCGCGTATAAACACTTGATCGTAGTTAAGCGGCTGCATATCAGCTGGATCATTAGCTGCCACAGTCCCAACGGGGAAGCCACAATAGTTTACAACGGCTCCCCTAAGCAAAGTCCATGCTTCCTTTTCCACTTCCGATAACTCTTTCTCATGGGGTGATTCAGAAACACTCTCCCCATTTAAATAATTATCAGGATGCTTTACATTTACACCTGATCCATCATTGACATCTGTCCTAACATTTTCTACTTTAGCTACGTCTTTACCTGATTCTTTTCTGTCAATGACTAAAGGCTTCACATTTAAGCCCCCATGTATGTAAAACTTATCGAAGATCTTCTCATTCACTTGAGCTTCAATTGAAGCTGAATGATTCCTTACATCAGATGCAGCATTTGCATTGACACAGTAGCACCTAGTTTCCTTATTCATCCTAAAACCCAAAAGAATCCTAGAATGCCTCCAATTCGAATCGGATCCACAAAAAACACTCCAATTCGAACCAATAACCCCTATAACCCTGTTAGCACAATTAGAAACCCTATGTATATCATCTAATTTGCAGTGCGGATTCGACAAATTATCATTAATTAAATGATTACATTTCCCAAATGAGTAACCAATAAAGGATGAACCTTTACAACTGCTGAGGATTCTACAACATGGTTTCATGGTTGAAATACCAATGCAACTGCTAGTATTCATTTCTTGAGCTAATCAACAATATACTAAAATGGTGTTCTTTTTTTGGTCAATTGAACTAAAAGGGTGTCGTTCCAATTTGAAGTTAACTAATTGTAATATGTATATACACAGATATAGATCTGTTAATTATGAAAAACAAATCAACAGATATATATAACTAGCTAATTAGATATACAAAAGAAAAAGAACAGATTAAAGAATGAGAAATATAGACTTACAGTTCAAATGGGAAGAAGTGTGTCTGAAGAAGAAAAGAGATTTTTCAAACAGTTAAAGGTGGTGGGTGGATTGATTTTGATACTTATGAGGGGTTTATATAGGTGAGGTCTCAACGAGACTTTGGACTGAAGCTTCTTGGAATGAATGAAAGTTGGAAAACTTCACAAACAAACTAAACGGTGTCGTATTTTGTCTTTCCATTTTGACCTTTCCACGTGTTTACATTTTTTTTCCTCTCATATTGATTTTATCGGAATACCCATTTCATTTGATCACGTCTTTTTGTCTACCAAAGATAATTCCATTTTGACCTTTCCACAAAATGTTTTCTTTGAAAAACATGTGGTTCTTATTTATTTTCTTACTAGTGAACTTATATGTGATTCGCACAGAGAAATAAATTATATCACCCGTTTTTTTTTTGAAATATTTTTTACTTTATTTAAAAATTAATTTTGACTATGAAAAATTCAAATTGCACCTCCATGTTTAGAATGAAATGTTATTTTGTCTTATTTGTGGAAAAAAATAACAAAACATAATTCTGATTTTAAAAATTTCTAGTCAAATGAAAAAAAAAAAATTCTAATTATATATGGCCAAATGCCCACCAAATTCATGATTTGTTTTTCGTTCTTTCTAATACTCGAATATCAAAATCATCAAAAAATATAATCAATTTTATTTTTAATATTTCTTTTAAATAGAAGAAATTATAGTATTCATAAAAGTCTTTTTCAAAACTTATGTTTTTAAATTCTAAACCAAAAGTTACATAAAACATTATCTATATTTTGTTTTAAGTAAATATGAAAAAAGTATGTATGAAAATAGTTTGTTAGCAGACCTTTGACTATATATTTCTTCACTAAGTTATCTATTTATTTAATTAGTCTTTGCTATTCAAGAAATAATTAAATGAAAACATGATATTAGAAATTTTCTTTAAAAACACATCTCATTGTATATTCACAATTAATATAGGTTAGAATATAAACACAAAAATAAGTTCCATTCGTTTTTCTACTAAATAAAATAATGTTAATATTCATTTGGTGAGTAGGTATAAATATAATGGTATTCAATTTTTTTAATCAAGTTATGAAGTTGTTTTAAGTTTTCAAGATTCTTAAATGCATAAAGTAATACTAAAAAGAAAATCATATGTTCAATCTATTTGAGAATTTATAGAAAAGGCTAATGGGAAAGATATATATGCTTCATTGACGCTTATTTTTTCCTTCCAAAGACAATAGAAACGTACATTAAATATCTTAATGAGTATGGAGCAATGAAAAAACATTTAAGTCTTACAAAATATAACTATTCTAACAATTCCTATAATCATACTTAAATACCATGAAGGCATGAACTAAGGAAACTCATATGCATGAAATTTTATTTCTTCTTCTTTTTTCTCTCAATTGAATTTTATATCGAACTATGATTCTTTTAGATATTTAATTAGTTGAAATGTGAATGTCATATATTTGTGGTGATTTTTTTTCTTTTTCTTGTGTATATATATTTTTATTTCTAATAATTAATTTTCTTAAGCACTATTAGTCTTTCAGTGAAGTGTACTATATTGAATTAAGGAAATTATTTACAGGCAAATGATAAAATCTATAGGTAGATATTTTAAGTATTTTTCTTTTGGATATTTTTTGTGATTATATCATCTAATTTTTAAGAATTTAATTGAGAATTTTCATTCATTAAAATATATATAAAAATTAAATTACTTCTACAATTATATATTATAATAAAGCTAAAAATGCATAACAACTTAATTTCCCTTTGTGTCACTACATGATATTTTTGATTTATACTATACTAAAGCAAAAAAATGTATAACAACTGAACTTCTTTTTGTGTCACTGTATGATATTTTTGATTTATTTGAAGAATTTTATTCCTTAGAACAAATATGATATACGTCAAACCTCAATGTTTGATTATTATACAAAGAGATCAATGAATATTGGAATGAAATTAATCAAAAATAAATATTATGAATAAAATATATAAAGAAGACAAAATATATCAAAAGATGTGAAGGTAGGCATACAAGTATCTTAAATAGGCATACAAGTATCAATACATTTATTTTTGTGAAGATAAATACAATTAGATATAACATTTTAACTTTTCAAGAATGAAAAGATGTACTAAAACAAAACTAAAAAAAGTAATAATATAAGTGAGAAAATAGACATGAAATGTAGAGAGACAAGAGAGAATTTTCTTGTTCTTCCAAGTATATTCGAGTGTTTTCTAAATCTTCAAGTGTATAACACATCCTCAAGACCTCTATTTATATTTTTATAAGAGGCATACAAAAAGATAGCAATAAACATGATATTAATTATTGAGAATGTGGGGAAGATTAAAGGGTGTGGAAGATAAATAAGGAGATGCTGGAGGTGTGAATATTATTACACATAATGGTGAAATTACATCTTGAAGTTATGGACATCCACATTAATCAACAAAACATTAATTATAAAAAAATAATAATTATATTAAAAATGAGGAGAAAAATTAAAAAATGTCCAAAAAAATAAATAGAAATGGAGGCCATAAAGAGGTGCCACATCACCTCATCTATGTTTCTCCTTTATATATATATATATATATATATATATGATGTTTGGTTGGTAAGGGGTAGGAATGGGGTTGGGTAAAAAAACAAAAAATTAATATTGATTTTTTTAAAAAAAAAAAAACTTTAAAAAAAAATCAGGAGGGGGGACTGTCTCTCCTCGAGCCTACATCCTGAACGTGTCCATTACTCGAGAACCATTTATGATCCCCAAATGAACCATTGACCTGACAGACTACTTAGCAGAAGACTATAGGCTTAAAAAAAGGAGGCTTCACAGACCGTTTAGGGCTCCACGGTCCGTTAAAAACTTCATTGGCCGTATAGCCATCCGTGAAACTTCAACTATTTGACAGGGCCTTACTAAAACGGGCATAACTTCTTACTCCAAACTTGAAATGAGGCAAATTTGGTGGCGTTGAAAATAAGACTCAATGATCTTTAATTTGATAGGTTATGGACCACCTAATTACTTGTGTTATGAGATATATGCTCGTTTTAAGTTGACCTTACACTTAAAAGTTGAGGGGTGACCTGTACGGATCCCTACACGGTTCATACATGCCACCACAAATCATCTAGGGTCCCGTCCATGTGACTCGCTACTTGGCAGCCCTGGACGATTGTGCACCTTGCCCTAAATGGATAGCGGTCCTGTAACATCTCGCAACTAGAAAGAACTAGAAGGAAGTTTAAAATCTGGAAATAGTTACTTTTGGAAAGAATGAGGAAATCTGGAAAATTTTAAGTAAGTTAAAGTGAATTTTTGGTCAATTTCAAACGGCCATAAATCCTAGCTCAGGATGAATTAGGTGTGATTCTAGATATGGTTGGAAATCCCTTGGAATGATCTTTCTAACGCCACAAGTTTGCACGATTTCGAGTTCGTATGAGTAAGTTATGCCCTTTGGAAGTAGGGTTGTTGGATTAACGACAGTCCAATCCAGATTTAGAGGGGTATTTTAGTATTTTCCTTGCCCTATTATTTTAATCCATTTGTAGGAGTTTAATATGGGTCAAATCAGATTTTAGACAACTTTAGAATTTGGAATTTCATGATAGGGCTTGGAGAAAAGAGAAAAGAAGAGAAAGGTGAAGAGGAGGCAAGATTCGTCGATTACGTCAAGGATAGCTTATGGATTTAATCGGGGGTGATCCCTAAAAAGGTATGTGATATCACATAGCATTGGGTTAGTTCACCCACGCGCCAAACATAATTCAATTCAACAAGGTTATATTGATTTGAAAGTAAATCCTTTGAGTTCTTGATGAAATTCGTTTGAATTCTTGTGGGTTGTGTTGTTGAGGTTTTCTTGATGTTTGATTCATGTTTTTGGGTGAAATTTCGAGTGGAATCTGGTATATATTGAGGATATAATCGATTCTAAGTGTTTGGGGAAAGAACTAAGTTGATTGCGAGGGTTTAGAGTTGAAAAACGAAGAAGAAAAGTCAGGGAACACCTGGGGACGGTCCTGGCGCGTCGCGCCTCTCAGAGCCCCAAAAAGGGGTCTCTGAATGTTGAGCTCTGGGGCGCCGTGCCAGTTAGAGTTCCCAACTTGGTCTCTGAATCTCAAGGGCTGGCGCCTCGCGCCTCTCAGAGCGCCAGGGACTCAGTTCTTCCCATTCTTCCATCATCCTTTCGTGCTTGTTCTTTAGCAATGTACCTATGTTTTCTAGTTGATTCCAACACTCTAAGGTACATCTAAACATCATGAAATCATCCATAAACATGAGATCATGAACCTTGAATCCATAATCCAATTCAAGGAAAGTTAGGATCAAAGTCAAGAGAAGTTAAGAGTCAAGTCTAGAAGTTAAGAAACAAGTCAAGCAAAGTTTTTAAAGTTTTCAAAAGTCTTCAACAAACATTTTAACTTGTTTTGAGACTAAGTTTCAAGTTAAGCAAAGATTGAAGAGTTGAGTTCATTTCTCAAAAAGCTATAAGGGAACATAATATTCCCCAAAGAGTTTATAAATGTTTCACATTTGAGCAAGAAAAGGGAACATCGATTCCAAGAGAGCTTTTAAGCTAAGTTTTGAGTAATTATCTCAAACCAAAGAAAGAAGTTTTTTTAAAACATTGATCTAAGTATATTTTTGGGAGTAGTATTGAGCACTGATATGGAGGTGCGAGTTCATATTAACTCAAGTCTCCATAAACCATGTAGCCATCATGGGTATTAATGGGTCATGCTTTTTAGATTAAGCTAGTGGATCCACTAAGTTAAGTAGTTCTATATGACGGCAAAGTATAGGACAGTCTGGCAGCGTGATGGTAAGAACATTGTATCACCACTTAGGCTCATAGTGGTGGTTGTCGGTTAGAGAATCTCCCACAGAAACCATAATATTTTCTTATATGACTAAAGTTGAGTTTGTTATTGCTTTATCTTTAATGAACTAAGTTGGTTGCAACTATTTTATAAGCTTTATATATATTGCATGTGCTTTATTGCTTTATATTTGAGTTAAGTTATTCAGAAGTTGAGAAGAGCCAGGTAAGTGTTTCATTCAGAATCATTTCAAGCCTAGATCTTGTTTTAGCTTTCCAACTCTCATACTCGTACATTCAATGTACTGATGCTAGTTGTCCTGCATCTTATTATGATGCAGACGCATGTAACCAGGATCAGCATCCAGCGCTTCGTTGATCCAACTTGACCCTTCAGAGTCTGTTGGTGAGCCTCTTTGCATTCCGGAGGACTCCTTTATTTTTATTTTTTAGTCTTTCAGATGTTAGGATGATCGGGGGTCCTGTCCTGACATCCCTCTTTGTTTTAGACGCTTCATAGACAGTTAGTAGTCGGATGTTTTTACATTGTTATTTCATATGTTAAGACTTGAGTTGCCATTTTGGCCAAGTTAAATATTGACTTTTAAACATTATAAGTTATTTGAGTAAGTTCAATTTGATCATTGTATTATTGTTTAGAGTCTTCCACATGGTCAGTAAGTCAGGCCAAGGGTTCGCTTGAGGCCAGCAATGGTCTTCGAGTGCCAGTCCAGCCCATGGTGTAGGCTCGGGGCGTGACAAACTTGGTATCAGAGTACATAGTTCAAAAGTCCTAAGGAGTCTATGAAGCTGTGTCTGTAGAGTCCTAGTTATCGGTGTGAAGCGCACCACATCTATAATTAGGAGGCTGCAACATTTAGGAACTATCTCACTTCTTTCACACTATTTTCGTGCATTAGAGTTGATCTCTAAAAACTTCCTTCTAATTCGTGCTTGCGCGTGTTTTCAGATAACCATGCCTCCATGAAGAGCTATCAAAGGTCGTCCTGCTAAATGCAATGTTGAGGAACAAAAGTTACCAAATGCTCCTGAAGTGCAACCTCAAGGAGAAGTTACTAATGCTGAGTTCAGAGAGGCAATTAAGATGCTGAGTCAAGCTGTGACTAACCAGGTTGGTCAGCAAAGAAGAGCTCGACAAGAAGAGGCTGACACTTCAAGGATTCGTGAGTTCTTGAGGATGAATCCTCCAAGCTTCACTGGTTCAAGCACTACTGAGGATCCAGAGAACTTCATTGAGGAATTGAAAAAGGTGTTCGATGTGATGCATGTTGTTGATACTGGGAGAGTTAAGCTAGCTGCATATCAACTGAAGAATGTTTCTAGGACTTAGTTTGATCAGTGGAAAGAGGGTAGAGCTGAGGATGCACCACTTGCGAGCTGTGCCTGTTTTGAGGAATCTTTCTTAGGACATTTCTTTCCCTGAGAATTGAAAAAGGCTAAGGTATAGGAATTTCTTACACTTAAGCAGGATTCTCTAAGTGTGCATGAGTATGGGTTGAAGTTCACCCAACTATCTCGTTATGCTCTGGAAATAGTTAAGGACATGAGGAGTAAATTAGTTTGTTTATTGCTGGGTTGGCCCATCTATCAAGCAAAGAGAGCAGGGCAGTGATCCTGATAGGTGATATGGACATATCAAGGTTGATGGTTTATATGCAGCAGGTTGAGGAAGAGAAGCTGAGGGACAGGGAAGAGTTCATAAGTAAGAAAGCGAAGACAGGGAATGAGTCTGGGCAGCAGAAGGGTAATGTGGACCGTTCATCCTTTCAGCAAAAGCGAAAGGGACATGCTCCATCATCTGCTAGTGCACCTGCACCTCGAAACAAAGGTGAGTATAATGACCAGAATTCACAGAACATCAGAGCTAGACCCGGCTAGTCTCAAGGTAGTGTGGCACAAGGAGGTAACTGGGCTCCTGCATGTACTAAGTGTGGTAGGATCCACCCAGGTAAGTGTTATGATGGCCAGACAGGTTGTTTCAAATGTGGGCAAGAGGGTCACTTCATGAAGGAGTGTCCTAAGAACATGCAAGGTAGTGGAAATCAGGGCAATAGAGCCCAATCTTCATCAGTTGCTCTACCAGACAGGGTTGCACCTAGAGGAGTTACTTTCAGTACTAGCGGAGGAGCAAACTGCCTCTATGCGATCACTAGTCACCAAGAGCAAGAGAACTCTCTAGATGTTGTCACTGGTATGATCAAAGTCTTTACTTTTGATGTTTATGCTTTGTTAGACCTAGGAGAAAGTTTATCTTTTGTAACCCTTTATGTTGCAAATAAGTTTGATGTTCTTCCTGAGGAACTTTGTGAACCCTTCTGTGTTTCTACACCTGTTGGGGAGTCTACTCTAGCAGAAATAGTCTATCGTGATTGTCCCATTTCCATCAATCACAAGAGCACCATGACTGATTTAGTTGAGTTAGACATGGTAGATTTTGATGTCATTCTAGGTATGGACTGGCTTCATGCCTGTTATGCATCAATAAATTGTAGAACTCGAGTTGTCAAGTTTCAGATTCCTTATGAGCCAGTCATAGAGTGGAGTAGTAGTTTAGCAGTGCCTAAGGGTCATTTCATTTAGTACCTTAAGGCAAGAAAGTTAGTTTCGAAGATTTGTATCTATCAATTAGTCTGAGTTAATGACTTTAGTGTTGAGATACCTCTCATTCAGTCAGTTCCCTATAGTAAAAGATTTTCATGAAGTCTTCCCTAATGATCTACCCGGAGTACCTCTTGAGAGAGAAATAGACTTCGGCATAGATATCATTCCAGATACTCGTCCTATCTCTATTCCGCCATATAGAATGGCACCAACAGAGTTGAAAGAGCAGTTGAAAGATCTTCTAGATAAGGGTTTCATTCGACCAAGTGTCTCACCTTAGGGCGCTTCGGTCTTGTTTGTGAAAGAGAAAGATGGTTCCCTTAGGATGTGTGTAGACTACTGCCAGTTGAACAAGGTTACCATCAAGAATAAGTATCCTCTTCCGAGGATTGATGATCTCTTTTATCAGCTTCAGGGTGCTTCCTGTTTCTCAAAAATTAACCTCAGATCAGGTTACCATCAGTTGAAAGTAAGGTAATGTGACATTCCTAAGACAACATTCAGGACCCGTTATGGTCATTATGATTTTTTGGTCATGTCGTTCGGTTTAACTAATACACCAGCAGCATTCATGGACCTTATGAATAGAGTCTTTAAACCTTATTTAGATATGTTTGTTATCGTCTTCATTGATGACATACTAATTTATTCAAGGAATGAAGAAGATCATGCTAGCCATCTCAGAATAGTTCTTTAGACTTTGAAAGATAAGGAGTTGTATGCCAAGTTCTCTAAGTGTGAGTTTTGGCTTAAGTTTGTGGCATTCTTAGGCCATATTGTGTCTGGAGAGGAAATTAAAGTTGATACTCAGAAAATTAAGGCAGTGCAGAATTGGCCTAGACCCACATCTCCAACTGATATTAGGAGTTTCTTGGGTTAGCTAGCTTTTATAAAAGATTTGTTGAGGGGTTCTCGTCTATTTCGTCTCCTTTGACCAAGTTGACTCAAAAGATAGTGAAATTTCAATGGTCTGAAGCTTGTGAGAAAAGGTTTTAGGAATTGAAAAAGATGTTGACTACTGCCCCAGTTTTGACCTTACTAGAAGGTACTCAAGGTTTTGTGGTGTATTGTGATGCATCTAGAGTTGGTTTGGGTTGTGTATTAATGCAGAATGTCAAAGTAATAACTTATGCCCCCAGACAGTTGAAAGTTTCTGAGAAGAATTATCCAACCCATGATCTAGAGTTGGTTGCTATAGTTTTTTCTTTGAAGATATGGCGCCATTATTTGTATGGTGTTATGTGAATGTGTTCACCGATCACAAGAGCCTTCAGTATGTGTTCACTCAGAAAGATCTTAATCTCAGTCAGAGAAGGTGGTTAGAGTTACTCAAGGACTACGACATGAGTATTCTTTAATACCTAGTTAAGGCTAATGTTGTTGCTAATTCCTTAAGTAGATTGTCTATGGGTAGCACCGCCTATGTTGAAGAAGGAAAGATAGAGTTAGCAAATGATGTGCACAGACTGGCATGCTTGGGAGTCCGACTTATGGATTCCACAAAAGGAGGAATAGTGGTAATGAATGGGGCTGAGTCATCATTAGTGTTAGAAGTAAAAGGAAAGAAAGACCAAGATCCTATTTTGCTTGAGTTGAAGGTAAATGTTCATAAGCAAAAAGTGTTAGCTTTTGAACAAGGGGGAGATGGTTTGTTGAGATATCAAGGAAGATTGTGTGTACCAATGGCGGATGGGTTCCAAGAGAGGATCATGGAGGAAGCTCACAGCTCTAGATATTCCATCCATTCGGGTTCCACAAAGATGTATTGCGATTCGAGAGAAGTCTATTGGTGGAGTAGCATGAAAAAGGGCATTGCAGAATTTGTTGCTAAGTGTCAAAATTGCCAACAAGTTAAGGTAGAGCATCAAAGGCTCGGTTATTTAGCTCAGAATATAGCTCTTCCGGAATGGAAGTGGGAAATGATTAATATGGATTTCATCACAGGTTTGCCAAGGTCTCGCAGACGTATGATTCTATTTGGGTGATTGTCGACAGAATGACAAAATCAGCCCATTTTCTACCGGTAAAGACTACTCATTCAGCAGAAGATTATGCTACGTTATATATTCAGGAGGTGGTAAGACTTCATGGAGTCCCAGTCTCCTTTATTTCAGATAGAAGTGCACAATTTACTGCACAATTCTGGAAATCTTTTCATAAAGGTTTGGGTTCAAAGGTGAACTTAAGTACTGCCTTTCATACTTAGACAAATGGGAAAGCATAGCGCACTATTCAGACATTAGAAGATATGTTGGGGGCCTGTGTGATCGATTTCAAAGGTAATTGGGATGATCACCTACCCCTTTATTGAATTCACTTACAACAATAGTTACCACTCTAGCATCCAAATGGCTCCATATGAAGCTCTTTATGGGAGAAGATGCAGATCTCCTATTGGATGGCTTGAAGTTGGTGAAACAGGGTTGATAGGACCATATTTAGTTCATTAAGCTATGGAGAAGGTGAAAGTGATTCAAGAGATGTTGAAAATGACACAGAGTCGTCAGAAATCCTACACTGATGTTAGGAGAAGGACGTTAGAGTTCGAAGTAGATGATTGGGTATATCTAAAGGTTTCACCCATGAAGGATGTTATGAGGTTTGGTAAGAGGGGAAACTTAGTCCCCGGTATATTAGGCCTTATCGAATATTCAAAAAGATGGGCAATGTAGCTTATGAGTTGGAGCTACCACAAGAGCTATCAACGGTTCATCCGGTGTTTCACATCTCCATGTTGAAGAAGTGCATGAGCGATACTTTATTGATCATACCAACTGAAAATATTGAGATCAAGGATAGGTTATCTTATGAGGAGATTCCTATTCAGATTCTAGATCATCAAGTTCGCAAGTTGAGAACGAAGGAGGTAGCATCAGTCAAAGTCATTTGGAGGAACTAATTTGTTAAGGAAGCTACTTGGGAAGTTGAGGAGGATATGAAGAAGATATATCCACATCTCTTTGAATCCGAAGAAAGTGCAGATGAAGGTACTAATTTTCTTCTTAGTGCTCATAAAATTATGAATGAGCATATTGTTTTGTTTGCATTTGCTTGTTGGGTGTTTGAATTTGATGCTACACCCTAAGCCTAGTAAGAGTAATCTCATTCGAGGACGAATGTTCCCAAGGGGGAGATATTGTAACATCTCGCAACTAGAAAGAACTAGAAGGAAGCTTAAAATCTGGAAATAGTTGCTTTTGGAAAGAATGAAGAAATCTGGAAATTTTTAAGCAAGTTAAAGTGAGTTTTTGGTCAACTTTAAACGGTCATAATTCCTAGATCAGGATGAGTTAGGTGTGATTCCAGATATGGTTGGAATGATCTTTCTAACGCCGCCAAGTTTGCACGATTCCGAGTTCGTATGAGTAAATTATGCCCTTTGGAAGTAGGGCTGTTGATTAAGGAAAGTTCAATCCGGATTTAGAGGGGTATTTAGTCTTTTCCTTGCCCTATTACTTTAATCCATTTTTAGGAGTTTAATAAGGGTCAAATCAGATTTTAGTCAGCTTTAGAATTTGGAATTTCACGCTAGGGCATGGAGAAAAGAGAAAAGAGAAGAAAGGAGAAGAGAAAACAAGATTCGTCAATTTCGTCAAGGATAGCTTGTGGATTTCGTCGGGGGTGATCCCTAAAAAGGTATGTGAGATTACATAGCATTGGGTTAGTTGACCCACGCGCCAAAACATGATTCAATTCAGCAAGGTTATATTGATTTGAAAGTAAATCATTTGAGTTCTTGATGAAATTCATTTGAATTCTTGTGGGTTTTGTTGTTGAGGTTTGCTTGATGTTTGATTCATGTTTTCGGGTGAAATTTTGAGTTGAATCTATTATATATTGAGTATACAATTGATTCTAAGTGTTTGGGGAAAGAAATAAGTTGATTGGGAGGGTTTAGAGTTGAAAAACGATAAACAAAAGTCTGAGAACACATGGGGAGGGTCCTGGCGCGTCGCGGCTCTCAGAACCCCAAAAAGGGTGTCTCTGAATGCTGAGCTCTGGGGCGCCGCGCCTCTCAGAGCCCCAAAAAGGGGATCTCTGAATGTTGAGCTCTAGGGCACCGCGCCTGTCAGAGTGCCACAACTTGGTCTCTGGATCTCAAGAGCTGGCGCCCCGCGCCTCTCAGAGCGCCAGGGACGCAGTTCTTCCCATTCTTCCCTCATCCTTTCGTACTTGTTCCTTAGAGATGCACCTATGTTTTCTAGTTGATTCCAACACTCTAAGGTATATCTGAACATCATGAAATCATCCATAAACATGAGATTATGAACTTTGAAACCATAATCTAATTCAAGGAAAGTTAGGACCAAAGTCAAGAGAAGTTAAGAAGCAAGTACAGCAAAGTTTTTAAAGTTTTCAAAAATCTTCAACAAAAATTTTAACTTGTTTTAAGACTTATGTTTCAAGTTAAGCAAAGAGTGAAGAGTTGAGTTCATTTCTCAAAAAGCTATAAGGAAACTAAGTATTCCCCAAAGAGTTTATAAATGTTTTCAGATTTGAGCAAGAAAAGGGAACATCGATTCCTAGAGAGCTTTTAAGCTAAGTTTTGAGTAATTATCTCAAACCAAAGAAAGAAGTTGTTTTAAAACATTGAGCTAAGTATATTTTTGGGAGTAGTATTGAGCACCGATATGGGGATGCGAGTTCATATTCTCAAGTCTCCATAAACCATGTAGCCATCATGGGTATTAATGGGTCATGCTTTTTAGATGATCACATAAGTTAAGCTAGTGGATCCACTAAGTTAAGTAGTTCTATATGACAACAAATTATAGGACAGTCTGGCAGCGTGACGGTAAGAACGTTGTATCACCACTTAGGCTTATAGTGGTGGTTGTCAGTTAGAGAATATCCCACAGAAACCATATCATTTTCTTATATGACTAAAGTTTAGTTTGTTATTGCTTTATCTTTAACGAACTATGTTGGTTGCAACTATTTAATAAGCTTTATATATATATTGCATGTGCTTTATTGTTTAATATTTGAGTTAAGTTATTCAGAAGTTGAGAAGAGCCAGGTAAGTGTTTGTTTCAGAATCCTTTTAAGCCTATATCTTGTTTTAGCTTTCCAACTCGCATACTCGTTCATTCAATTTACTGATGCCAGTTGGCCGGCATCTTATTAAGATGCAGATGTAAGTAACCAGGATCAGCATACAGCGCCTCGTTGATCCATCTTGAGCCTTCAGAGTCTGTTGATGAGCCTCTTTGCATTTCGGAGGACTCCTTTATTTGTTTTTTTAGTCTTTCAGATGTTAGGATGATTGGGGGTCCTTCCCGACAACCCTTTTTGTCTTAGACGCTTTATGGACAGTTAGTAGTTGGATGTTTTTACATTGTTATTTCATATGTTAAGACTTGAGTTGCCATTTTGGCCAAGTTGAATGTTGACTTTTAAACATTCTAAGATATTTGAGTAAGTTCAATTTGATCATTGTATTATTGTTTAGAGTCTTCCGTTGAGTCAGTATGCCAGGCCAAGGGTTTGCTTGAGGCCAGCAATGGTCTTCGAGTGCCAGTCCTACCCAGGGTGTAGGCTCGGGGCGTGACATGCCCTTTCACGAGCCATTTTGGCTTCACTAAAGGGCCCATGGTCTGCTTTAGGGCCGTGGACATGCATGTTAACCCTTTTTAACCTTTTTCAAGTCTCTGGTATTACACGAACGATCAATTTTTTATGAGTAGATTTGCGAGGTGTTATAGAATGATCCAAATCTTAGATTAAAAATAGTTGGGGTGTTACGGGGAGCTAGCAGGGGGGTGGGTAGGCATGAATTAATAAAATGAATTTTATTTTATTTTAAAAATCAAAAACAAACTTTTATGTATTTTTTAGAGGGGGTAGGGGTAGTCAAGGGTTGAGAGGGTAAAAAATAAAAAAAATTAAAATCTGAACTATTTTTTAAAAATAAATTTTATGTTGTTTATTTTTTTTATAATGGGAGGGTCGGGGTAAGGGGTGATGTAAAAATATTGTAATTTGAGCTTAGAGAAGAGTTTTGAAAATGTTTTCCTTAATTTTTGAATGGAAGACATTTTCCTTAAATTTGAGAAAAATAAGTTGATTTGGAAAATATTTTACAATACATTTAAGCCAACTAAACATGAGAAAATCGAAAAACGTTTTCCGGAAAATACTTTCCTTCGTACTGAACACACCCAAAGTGTTTGAAATATATATATATACTTCCTTAAAAGCATGAACTCCCAAACTTGAAGGTTGAATTACTAGAATACCCCCAATTAAAAATACTCATTTATTTTATTTATTAATTTAATTAATTTAATTATATTGAAAGTAGATATCTTTTCAAATTAAGGATTGCAATTTTTTCAATGAGTTGCGACTTTTCCAAAGGGTTGTGACTTTTTTGACAGGTTGTGACTTTTTCAGTGAGTTGTGACTTTTTCGAAGGGTTGTGATTTTTTTGAAGGGTTGTGCCTTTTCTGATGAGTTGTGCCTTTTTTAAAGGGTTGTGACTTTTCTGATAACAGTGACTTTTTCAAAAGGTTGTGACTTTTTGGATAAGGCACAATTAACACCTATTCATTGTAACATCTCGCAATTTGAAATAACTAGGAAGAAGCTAAGAATTTGAAATGGTCATTTTTGGGAAGAATGAAAATCTGGAAATTTTGTTAAGTTAGGAAAAAAGTGAGCTTTTGGTCAACTTCAAATTGATATAAATTCTAGCTCATGGTAAGTTAGGAGCACTTATATATATGGTAGGAAAACTCTTGGAATGATCTTTCCAACGCCGCTGAGTTTGCACGATTCCGAGTTCGTATGAGTGAGATATGCCCTTTGGAAGTTGGTTGTTGGAATAAGGAAAGTTCAATCCGGATTTTTAAAGGGTAGTTTGGTCTTTTCCTTGCTAAATTATTTTATTTTGTTTTTGGTAATTAAGTTAGGGTCTAAACAGAATTAGATCAGTTTACGCTTTTACCGAAATACGCTAGGGCTTGGAGAAGAGAGAAAAGAAGAGAAGAAAGGAGAAGAGAAGCAAGATTTGTCAAGATCGTCGAGTTTAGCTTGTGGATTTCGTCGGGGGTGATCCCTACAAGGTATGTGAGATCACATAGCGTTGGTTTAGTTCACCCACGCACCAATCATGATTCAATTTAGCGAAATATGTTTGATTTGAAAGTAAATCCTTTGAGTTCTTGATGAAATTCGGTTGAATTCTTGTGGGTTGTTTTGTTGAAGTTTTCTTAGGATTTGATTCATGTTTTTGGGTGTAATTTCAGTTTGAATCTATCATATATTGAGGGTATAAATGATCCTAAGTATTTGGAAAAGAACCATCGAAGTTTAGAGGGTTTAGAGTTGAAAAACAAGGAAGAAATTTCGTCGGTCGAAATCTGGTAGTGTCTTCGCATCGCGGACCCACTCCCCAGTTTTGGGAAAAGTTATTTCGCGTCGCGGAGCAGACACAGAGTGTTCTTCCTAAAAATTTAATTCGCGACCTAAGAATTTAAATCACCTCCGCTTCGCTGAGCAGTTCCCCAGAATCGATTCTTGATCATTTTCTCATGTTTAGTTATCTAAAATCATTCCTAAACATCATGAGATCTTTCCTTTCACAAATCACGATCCTTGAATCCATAAATTCAATTCAAAGAAAGTTAAGAGTCTAGTCAAGAGAAGTCAAGAGTCAAGTTAAGAGAAGTTCATAAAGTTTTCCAAAAGTCTTTTGTAAACATTTTAACTTTGTTTTAAGACTTAAGTTTTGAGTTCAGTAAAGAGTAAAGTTGAAGTTTATTTCTTCAAAAGTATATGGGGGCTATGTATTCCCAAAGGGTTTAAAATGTTTTTGCATTTAAACAAGAAAGAAAACCTCAATTTCCAAGGAGCCTTCGGGCAAGTTTTCAGAAAAGAGTAATTGCTTTCTAAATGAAGCAAGAGAGGAAACTTTGATTTCCAAGATAGCCTTTAAGCTAAGTTTTTGAGCACTAATCTCAAATCACAGAAAGAAGTATGTTTCTAAACATAAGAGCTAATATTATATTTTTGGAGTAGTATTGAACACCGATATGGGAGAGAGTTCAGACAACTCACAGCCCCCATAAATTATGTAGCCACCATGGGTAGAAAAGGGTCATACTTTGTAGATGATTCCTTTAGTGCTTTTTAGCATAGACTAGTGGATCCACTTAGTGAGTTAGGTTCTATACCCCCAGCAAGGTATAGGACGGTCCTTGGCAACGTGAGGTAAAACGTTGTATCATCACTATAGCTCTTAAGTGATGGTTGTCGGTTAGAGAAACTTCCACAACAGTATTTTGTAATTTTATATACAAACAGATTTCATATTGTATCTTTGCCTACATACAGAGTTATTATTGTATTTATTAATACACAGAGTTGACATTATGTTTTAAACATCTTTTCCTTATATTGCACTTGTTTTTAAACTGCTTTATATTGAAATGAGTTCAGTTATGTTGAGTTGAGTTGAACCAGGTAAGTTCTTCAGTTCCTTTCAGATTCTTTTCAAGCTTAAGTTGTGCTTAGCATTCCAACTCGCATACTCGTACATTCAATGTACTGATGCTAGTTGGCCTGCATCGTCTTATGATGCAGACGCAGGTAACCAGTATCAGCATCCAGCGCATCGTTGATCCAGTTGAGCTTCAGAGTTGTTGGTGAGCCTCCTTGCATTCCGGAGGATCCCCCTTTTTCATTACTTTATCATTTTAGTTCATTAGGATGTCGTGGGCCTGTCCCGACATCCATCTCAGTTGTTTTAGAGGCTTCATAGATAGTCAGTCAGATGTTAGTTCATTCGTCATCATTTTGTTATTTGCTTATGCTCAGATTTGAATTTCCATTTTGGCTAAGTTAAATGTTTATTTTTAAAACATTATGAGTTCAGTTTGAGATAGTTGAGTTATTTAGCATATGAATCCTTTTCTATTTTGTTGGTTAGATTTGTTTACAAAATTGAGTGAAGTAAGAAATAATACTATTTAAGAAATTCCACTTTCTCCATATTTAAACTTTGAATGTGTTTTGAAATGTTTTAATGATATCTGATCATTTTGATCTCAAAGTACAAGTAACTCTATGACAATATGTATTAATAATTTAAAAACATTTGTCCTATTTTGTTCAATTATAATTATTTACTAAAAAGCTTTAATTTAGTATATTAATTCTATTTTACAACATCATATACTATATATACAATACGCCATAAAACTAGTGTGTGTGT